>CAXKVX010001889.1:0-122876 GCA_964058865.1 Eleocharis quinqueflora | reverse complement strand
ATCCTGGTCGACACCGGCAGCTCAGCTGCCATTTTGTATCGAGATGCCTTTGAAAAGCTAGGGCTCTCGGAGAATTCATTATCCCCAATCCGAACTCCCTTAATTGGCTTCACGGGGAATACTCTACATTCATTCAAAATGATCACGTTGAACGTCCACTTCGGCACGAAACCTTGTCGAACCCAGTTGCCCGTGCGGTTCCTAGTGGTGGACGCGGTCTCGGGGTACAACACGATACTAGGATGCAGCACCCTTAACAGGCTTGGAGCTGTCATCTCGACTTCGCACTTGATGGTCAAATTCCCGACTAAATCGGGTATCAGATGCGAAAAGGGAGACCAGAAGGCTTCCCGTACATGCTACGCCGTCACCTTGCAAGGCGCCACACACGTGGCCCAAGTTGACGAGGTCACCACCAATGCGGAACCCGCGAAAATCCCGAGACAGGCAGCGAAACCCGTTGAGGAAATGAGGGACTTCGAGGTAATCCTGGGAAAATCATTACAGGTGGGATCCGGGTTGAGCGAGGAAGAAAGAACAAAGTTGCAGGAATTCCTGACTCAAAATGCCGACATATTTGCATGGTCCACTGAGGACATGCCTGGGATCTCAAGACATGTCGCCGAGCATCACCTTTTCGTCCAACAGGGCTTTCTACCGATGCAGCAAAGGAAAATAAGGCTGGGGGTGAAAAAATAGAAAGTGGTAAAATTAGAAGTGGAACGATTGTTGAGCGCCAAGTTTATCCAAGATGTACAATGCCCTGAATGGATCGCAAACACGATTTTGGTCAAGAAGTCAAGCAGGGAATGGAGAATGTGTATCGACTACACCGACTTGAACAAGGCGTGTCCAAAGGATCCTTTTCCGCTTCCAAGTATCGACACACTGGTCGATGCAACTACGGGATTTTGCTACTTAAGCTTCATGGACGCCTTTTCGGGATACAACCAAATCCGAATGCATCCGCCTGACGAAGCGAAGAAAGCATTTGTCACCGACCAAGGGTTGTATTGCTACCGAGTCATGCCTTTCGGGCTCAAGAACGCCGGAGCCACCTATCAGAGGATGGTAAACAGGGTCTTCACGAAGCAGATCGGCCGAAACATGGAGGCACACGTTGATGATATGGTCGTCAAAAGTGTGTCGACCGCGTCACATCTCGAAGATCTGCAAGAAACCTTTGGGATGATGAGAGAAGTTGGGATGAGGTTGAACCCGAAGAAGAGCTTCTTCGGATTATCCGGAGGAAAATTTCTGGGATTCATCGTCTCGGAGCGGGGCATTGAGATTCACCCATCGAAATGTCGAGCCATCCTGGACATGCGCTCCCCGCAGAACGTCAAAGAAGTACAGGTGTTGACGGGTCGGATAGCGGCATTAAGCAGGTTCATCTCCCAGTCCAGAGAGGTGTGCCTACCCTTCTTCCAAACCCTGAAGAAAGCCCGAAAGTTCGAATGGGACGCGAAATGCAAAGAAGCACTACAAAAACTCAAGGATTACCTCACCCAACCTCCAATCATAAGCCGACCGATATCTGGGGAAGCTCTCCTGATCTACCTTTCGGCAAGCAAAAGAACCATTAGCTCGGTATTGGTAAGGGAGGAGCGGGGCCATCAACACCTCGTATATTATGTATCACGCATTCTCCGGGACGCCAAAACTCGATACCCTTCCTTGGAAAAGCTGGCATATGCATTGGTGATCTCGACCAGGAAGTTGCGCCTTACTTCCAAGCACACCCAATCCGAGTCATGACCAAGGAACCCCTGAAGAGAGCATTAGGGAATTTCAAAGTGTCAGGAAGATTGCTCAAATGGGCCGTGGAACTCTCGGAGTTTGACATATCCTTTGTACTGAGAACTACTCTAAAATCCCAAGTGTTGGCCGACTTTATCCTCGAAATGCCTGCCTCAGAACAAGAACCACCTTCAACCGAAGGACAGTGGATAGTATACGTGGATGGAGCATCTTCCTTGAAAGGGTCCGGTATCGGAGTCACGATGGTAGGACCTATCGGTGAGATCCTCAACTACGCTTTACAACTCATGTTCGTGGCTTCTAACAACATAGCCGAGTACGAAGCGTTAATTGCGGGACTCCGCATGGCAAAGGGAGTAGGGGCCACTAGAGTGCTAATGTATAGCGATTCTCAACTTGCAGTAAACCAAATATCGAGAGATTTTGAGGTAAGGGATCCCAAGCTGGTAAGGTACGTAGAAGAGCTTCAGTGGATGAGGATGATGTTCGAACACACCGAAATACTTCATGTGTCGAGGGGAAAGAATAGAAAGGCGGATGCCCTATCGAAATTGGTTGCCGAGGGAGATCTAGACAAGGATAAGCCAGTGATCGTCCTGGAGATGCAACAGCCGAGTGTAAAGGTGGAGTACATAGAACAATTTTTCTTAAGTGAATGAGAGGAATGGTACACACCAGTGTGGAACTATCTTGACCGAGGGATTCTGCCCCAAGATCCGAAGGAGTCGGCTAGGATCCATCGGCTCTCAGCCCAGTTCGCCATAAGAGAAGGCGTCTTCTACAAAAAGGGCTACGTAACCCCATGGTTAAAATGCCTCGGAAGAGAACAAGCGGGAGCAGTATTAAGGGAAATTCATGAAGGAATGTGTGGGAGCCACCAGGGCGCAAGGACAATTGCGTTCCGAGCCCTAAGGGTGGGCTTCTACTGGCCAACGGTGAAAGATGACACGAGACTTCTCGTCAAAAAATGCGACAAATGCCAATATCATGCCAGAATCCCCAGATTGCCAGCTCAACCGATGACGAGCATCTTCAGTCCATGGCATTTTGACGTGTGGGGGATTGATCTGTTGGGTCCCTTTACTAAAGGCAAAGGACGGGTCAAATTCATCGTGGTGACTATCGACTACTTCACGAAGTGGGTAGAAGCAAAACCGCTGGCCAGGACTACCGCTGCGAAAATAATGGAGTTTTTGAAAAGTCATATCTTTTGCAGATTCGGACTACCTTCGGCAATCATCTCAAAAAACGGGTTGCAATTCTGCGCGCGAGAATTCAGTGATTGGTGCGCGTCTTTGAATGTCTTGAATAAGTATGCCTCGGTGGCTTACCCACAGAGCAACGACCAGGTTGAAGTCACCAACCGAACAATCCTAGATGGACTCCGCAAGAAAATCGAGAGATGCAAGGGGAAATGGCCCGAGTTACTAGATGAGGTATTATGGGCCTACCGAGCTACCCCTCGAGTCGGTACTGGAAAGTCACCATACGAGCTAACGTTCGGCATAGATGCAATAACTCCAATCGAACTGATGGGTCAATCACCCCGAGTGACACACTACGAGAAAGAAGTCAACGAGATTAACAAGCAGTTGGCACTAGAAGGAATAAAAGAGTTAAGAGTAGCCGCACGGTTAAGAACTGCTGAGTACAAAATGAGAGTTAGGCACGCCTTCGACAGGAAAGTAGCCCCCAGACAATTCCAACCTGGGGACCTAGTCTCAAGGAAGGTGGAGGCCACTGGGAAGAAGATGGACAAATTGGACCCTACCTGGGAAGGTCCCTTCAAAGTCTCCTGAACCTACCATAATGGAGCCTATCAGTTGGAGGAAATAGACGGGACCCCCATTCCCCGAACCTGGAATGTTGAGCATCTGAGGAAGTTCTACCACTAGATACCGGCCACACTGCAAGCTGCTCCCCGAAAGGAGGACTTTGCTACTTTATCTACCTTCGATTTATTTATTTTTCGTTTGAAAGAACTTGTTTTATTTTAATCATGTACTTTTGGTTTTTCTCGCATCTTCTGTTGTAAACATCACAACATCAAATATCTGAATAATGTTCAAGGCCTACTATGTTCAGGCCCTTCATTTACGTGTTATTTACAGCTTCAAGTGTTAATTAAAATGAAATTCTTCTCTTCTCTGCTTAGCTATTCGACCTTCTCGGACTTCTCTTCCCTACTTCCACTTAGATGTTCGATCTCCTCGGTCTTCTCTTCTCTACTTAGCTACTCGACCTACTCGGTCTTCTCTTCTCTGCTTGGCCACCCAACCTTCTCGATCTTCTCCTCTCTACTTAGTTACTCGACATTCTCGGACTTCTCTTCCCTACTTCTACTTAGCTGCTCGATCTCCTCGGTCTCCTCTTCTCTACTCAGCTACTCGACCTACTTGGTCTTCTCTTCTCTGCTTGGCCGCTCGACCTCCTCGGTCTTCTCTTCTCTGCTTGGCTGCTCGACCCTCTCAGCCTTCTTTACTCGATCTTCTCTTCTCTACTTAGCTACTCGACCTTCTCTTCTCTACTTAGCTACTTGACCTTCTCTTCTCTACTTAGCTACTTGACCTTCTCGGTCTTCTCTTCTCTATCGAGCTACTCAACCTTCTCAGCCTTCCCTTCTCTACTCAACTGCTCGACCTTCGACTCTTTACCTAGCTACTTAAGCTCCTTGGCAACAACCACAAACAAGCTGAAACAGAGAAAAATAAACAGCATGTATTGAAAAACACAAAGAGGTAGATCCAAAACCATCTCATTAATTGTCAATAAATATTACAACAACTACTACTAGCAAAATCCAGAAATCCTCCTACCATTGTCCAAAAAATACCAAACCTTAATCCTGTCAAATAAAAAAAGGAGAACCCTCTCTACTTGACACCACCACCAGCAACTCCCTCTCCGTCGGACCCATTTCCCCCGGCATCGTCACCATCTTCATTCGAGGAGACGTCAGCACCAAGCATCTCCTCTTCTGGAGGCCATTCCCCATGCCACGGGAAAGAAACCTTCCTCTTGGCTGAATCAGGAATGATATCCGAGATCTCCAATACCGCCCCCTCGGGAGAGACCAGAGCGTCAGCTTCCTCATCCCAAGAATATGCTTGAAGGTCGGGAGCCTCGTTAGGAGCTTGGACAAATCCGAGTTCTTCGGGCCGAAAGGGATAGAACCTTCTCAATGAGAGAAGGGCAGCATATGCTCCGTTGACTAGCTGGGAGGCAGCGGAGGAAAGAGCAGCGATGTAGAAGGAGTTTGATTCGAGGAATCTCTTGATGACCTTAGAAACCGCCCGTCGTTGGACCTCCAGCTCGGCCGCCTGCTTCTTGTAGAGGCCGCGCATAATGTTAAGGTAGAAGCGGCAGCGCCAAGCCTCCTCGGATTTAGGTCTGAGCTCCTTGGTCAGTTGCTCGTTCTTGTTTAGGAGCTCGCTCCTCTCGATCTCCAGAGAGTTGACCCGACCCTCCGTGAGGATGCACAAGTTCCGAGATTCGTCTAGCTTGGCAATAAGAGAAGCGTGCCCCCTGTCGAGGGTATCCTGGAGATCGGCCTTCTCTTTCATCAAAAGCTCCTTCTCTTCCATGAGCTCGGCCTTCTCCGCCTCAATGACAACCTTCTGCTTGGCCATGACCTTGGCCACGTTGGGAGAAAGTTCGCCATGCTTCAAGTAGTTGGCGTCCGACAGCCGCGATTGAATCTCGGCCAAGGCGGTACCCAAGAGGAAGCAGTCCTTTGTAACATATGTCCCGAGAGACTCCAAGGTCATGTTGGCATACTCCCGAAGTAAATAGCCCGGGGTGCACTTTGAGAGGAGGTTTACGATGAAGGGGAGCAGCTCCCGCGGAGGATCACCGAGGTCCCCCACACTAGAATCGACATCAACTCCTTGAAGTGGGGAAGATGGAGTTCCACCCTATCCCCGGCTTCCTCGGCCATCTTGCCCTTTCCCTTCTTCTTCTGGGAGGGGTTTCCTTGCTCGAGGCCGGGAAACATCCTGGCCTTCTTGTTTGGGGGATTCGGAGGAGCCAGTCTCCGAGTGGCTATAGACTCGGCAGGGATGGGTGGAGAGCTATTGGGCGCGACGGAAGAAGTAGGTTCTAAGGGAACCTCGGCAGGCCGCTTATGGGAAGGTGCTTCGGAAGGACCTTTGCCTTTGGGCCGGGACGACTTCGGGGAAGAAGGAGCTACATCTCGGAAATGCGAAGATTGAGGAGAAAGAGGAGGAAGGTCTTGCTGAGGGGGAGGGGCGACTAAAGCCTACACCGGCAGGGTACTTTGCTTAGATTGTCGGGTGTTCTTTGGAGGATGGGACGAAGATGCTCCTGCCGTCGCCCTCCGTTTGCCGCCCCCGGCCAACTCCTTCAGGGCTTTATCTACCCCTCGGAAAGTGATGGGAATCTCCTTCTTCGACATAACCGCTGCAAGAATAAAAACAGAAGATCAGAAAAACAAACTTACAACGAACTTCAACCACGTAAAACTACAGGCAAAAGACATCGACATACCATACTAGGGAAGACGAGTTCGTGATAAGTTACTAAATACTGAATATTATCTAAGTTAAGGAAATTACTATTATGGAACTCAATGATCCGGAGACGAGCTGCGATTTCCTCGGGAGTCAACACTTGTCGGTCTGAGAGGAAAAAATGGGTATTCCATGAACTACGGACCGACCCGGCCCAGCTCTGGTCATCTTCGACAATCGGGAGATAGTAGAACCCCTCATTCCACCTATTCACCTTGCTGACATTCCCGAAGGTATGCTTCTAGTTCGGATCCCTCTTTCGATCACCCGTGCGCCTACTGACAATGATCCAAGACTGGTGGGTGCTTAACTTGTACCATTCGAGGAAAAGGTTCAGGGTCGATCAGAAATTGGGACCAAGGATGGAGAAGAACTCCCGGTGTTGGTGAGTGAAGAGGGCTTCGAAGGAGCAGATGTGGCACCAAGTCACGGCGCTGAATTGGCTAGGGGCCACGTCGAGGGTGCGCAGGATCTCCAAGACGAAGTCGAAGAACGGGAGGGTCAGACTGCATTGGGCTGAGAGATGGTAGAAACCGTAGCCCTTCTCGGAGAAGTTCGCCCGATTCTTCAGGGTGGCAGAAACCAGTCTGTCTCCCACGCCTAGCCACTCGCCTTGTTTCCTCCGCTTCCTGTTGTTAGTGAGATTGGGGTCATTGGTGATTGCCTCCACCCACTCCAGAGGTATCCTCACCTCCTCGGATTCCCGCTCCTTGATCGGCACCCGCGCCTATTCCCTCTGAGAAAATAAACTCATCAGACCCTTACCTCTGCATGACTGGGGACCCCGTCCACCGGATACGGAATAACCAAGAGATAAAATTGAAGGCAACATCCACCCGAATACCTCCGAACTTACATCTAAATTCTCGAAGAAGCTTGCGTCGGGCAGTCCGCTGGAAGTCAACCGGGCGACTCCACCATCCTCGGTCTCAAACTCTTCTTCTCCTGTCACCCCCATAACCTCCTCACTCTGAATTATCGACCTCGCCTCAGGAAGGATACCCTCTGGGGCCGTTGGGACTGGTTCCGAATTAGGGTTTCTAGGGCTCAACATTGTCTCAGAACCTAAATCTACATATCGGCGGGGAATATGGGGGTTACTTCGGTAATATACATGTATGGTACTGGTGTCGGATACCGACGCGGTATCATTACCGCGGGCCAACCGACGAGATTGGACCTCTCCGGACTAACTATCGGTATCGGTAGAATATACAGTATAAGGGTCGGACTCTGTACAATTTGGTTGGTAAGTTCTATCCCCAGGGTCGGTGGAAGAGAAAGGTGAAGGGACAAAAGACCCAGAGGAATATGAATCCATCTATTATACGAGACGAGGCCTAACAGAAAGGAGGAAAAGAGGGGAGGCCTACCAATAACAATAAGAAAATAAACAAGACTAAGCACAACTACAAATGCAGGGTAAGTCCGGGGAGAGGGTACAAAATTAAAGCAGTCAAGTTCAAGTCACAAATCATTGGTATGGTGAAAAACCGGGAAAGCACGTGTAAATGGAGGAAGAAGGCGTACCTGGCGACGAGAGAGAATAAAAGAAAGCTGCGAGGCGTACCTGGCGACGAGAGAGAAAAGGCAAGCTGCGAGAAAAAGAAATCGAAGGGCTGGGAAAACTTCAGGAAGCCTTGGGCTCTAATGGAGGAAGAAGGCGCGCGAGAATTCTTGAAAGCAGAGGTGAGAAAGAAGAGGAAGAAGACATCAGTTGGAGCTTTTAAAGGAAAAGGGGAAACTGGAGACAACCGGTGCTTGTAATGGAGGGGAAGTCGAGCAGTTCCTCGGGGAGGCGAAATGATGTGACAGACTGCATGGGGAATCAGCGAAAACCCCTGAGAACGAAGAGTCGCAAAGGCGCGAATATGAAGGGACGGGGAGGTGAACAGTCGGTCGGGGCGGTTGCCTCGATGTGTTGATCGAAGGGAGATCAGCCACGCTCAGAGATGAAATCTCGAAACGAGCACTCCCCGGCGCTCGGTAGACTTGAGCCAAAGGCACGAGAGAAGTGATGCAACGCCTCGCTCGAGGAAATTGCAAAGTCTCGCTCGAGGGCTCGGCGAATGCCAGGCCGGCGTAGAAATGACGCAGTGCTTCGCCCGAGGAAATGACAACGTTTCGCTCGAGGGCTCGGCTAACACCAAGCCGGTGCCCGGCTCGAGGGCTTGGTGAGATTCCCGGGCTCGGGGTTAAAGTTCAAGAGATCAGACGGACAACTTGAGGGTTCGAGGGCTCGTTGAAGTCCTTCGGAATAGATGATGCTCAAAAGGCTCGGATTAGCTTCCATACTCCTACCAGACTACAGAAGCTCGAGGGCTGATGATAGGGCCTCAATACATTCGGCCCGTAATTAGGCCCAAGTCTGGCTATATTAGGCAAGTGACCCGGCCGATAAACGACCTGCCTGAGATCCCCACAGCGCCAGGCTATAAATAGAGGGATTAGTGCTTGCTTAGAGGCTAATTGCAATTTGCTTAGGACTAGCCATCATTCACTGTCTCTTTCTCTCTGTCTCGCTTATCCTTGTAATCTGTCCTCGGAACTTAATATATTGGTTACTTTGTTCATCTTGTCCCCTACCTTTTCTCCTCTATCACATTTAAACTTCTCGACCCTAAGACATTGGGACGGGATCACTATGTGATCTTTTCCAAATTTAAGTTGTAATTAATTCAATATTGTGAAAAGACTCTTAGATTAAATATAAACCTCAATTATTATAAATTAGAAGAGAGTACAATAGAAATGATTTCATTAAATTGTAACAAAAAGTTAGAGTAAATGAAAGGAAAAATGAATTCCACAGGAGCATTTTGTTTAAAAATTTAGAGGAGAGGGCAAAATGATTCAAGTTTTTTAAAAGAAGGGCAAAATGTAAAATATCCCCTTTTTACTGCACCATGAGTAGTGCCCCGCGCTCCTGGATCACACAACTAGCATTCAACAGTTGTGATTTTTCTCTGCAAAGTATGTATCACACTATCACGTCGTCATCATCATCGTTTATTATTATTATTATTATTATTATTATTATTATTATGAGATGGATTATTGTAATTTGCAAAGCACGCGCTTTGTAATTTCGGATTATTAGATTCGTTGCAAAATTATATTTATTATATAAAAAAAATCAAAATTCAAAGGTTCAAAATTACAAAGCACGTGTAAATCACAATAACCCACGTCTATTATTATTATTATTATTATTATTATTATTATTATTATATATCTATATCATCATCATCATCATCATCATTTTATTATTCTTTTTATTATTTTTTCTTTTAATACAAGATCCGGAGCACATGCGACTTAGCCCAATTTCTGTACTGTTGCGTGTGGTCTCTCTCTGTTCTTGTTTTCAGCTGCTATTTGATTCATGTAAGGCTGCTCCATGCCTCGATCGCCATGGAAGCTGTTCTTCTACCGCGCAGTACCGACGGACGACTTAGATTTTCTGCACTGTAAGCTACGGACAGTTCAGATTTGATTCAGGAGTTTGACATTATAAAATTTAGCTTGCACGAATCTCGATGCAAATCAAATGCTTGAATTTTAGAAGATCTCTTTCCCCATCTTCATCGCCATTGCCATTGCATTCCTGTGTGAGCAATTGGCTAAGAAATTGGGGAAGACCATTAACATAAAGAGTTCACGGGATCGTCACAAGCAACAAATGAGCTCTAAGAGAGAGATAAGATTCGTTTAACACTGAGTTTTAATCTGTTTTTAATGTTTATTTTGCAATAAATGTAATTAGTTAGTTAGAATATTAATTATCGTAAGAGCTTAGGTATTCAAGAACTCAGTGTGTAATCGATTTGCTTTATGAATGAATTTTTGTTAAAACTTCAATTTCAGTCTTCATCTTAATCTCATCTTCTCCTATTCTCATGATCTTATCCTCTCGTCTAAATCTCTATTGCTCCATTAATCTTCACAAACACCAAAAAATAAAATATTGCTGAGGCATTCTCATCTTTTATCCACATTTTTCATCAGTAAAACACTTATTTTCATCCATAACGCATTTATTTCCGGCGATATTCCATTTCGTAAAATCATTATCTATCAGAAATCGTTGCAAATTGAGGAGAGGGTCATTACGTCCTGGCTGCCAGTTCTTCGAAAGGCCGCTTGTTATTGCCTCCTACTTCATGGAATTCCCAATTCCCAAATAAGAAATTCAACTGTTCGCTTTCACATGGGGTCATCATTTGGAATTCAATATAAATATATAATATATACACGTTAAAGGAGTGAAAGCACTAATATGATTTCTTTAAATTTCCAAAAGATGCCTGTGACATGATCTTAATAAGGAATGAAAATAGAAAAAAAAAACTCCACGTGCATTGTAAAAACAGTACAATCTTATATTTTATTTACAAATAAGTATTTAAATTACTGAAAAAAACATAGATATCCATTCCATTCGTTTCCCAATTTCCAGTGACGAGGTCTGCCCTTAGTCCCTCATTCCGGTCGATGATGAGTTATATGATGGTGTTGTTCTTCTGACGAATATAATAAAAATGTGAATTTTTCTCCAGAAATTGTGCGTTGTAAAAATGTGGTACGAGGGCAATTCTGGCATTATAATAAAAATGTGAATTTTTTCTCCAGAAATTGTAAAAAGGAGATAAGTGGCAAAAACATAAACTAATGGTGTTTTTATGTGCCATTTTAGAAAAAATAATAATTTGGATGACAAAAACACAAATTTCTTATTTTTGAGTGACAAAAACACAATTTCCTCTTAATTTTGTGGTTTCATCAAGTTTGTTTGCTATGCAAGTACTAAGTAAGCGACCATTGTAATTAATTTGCAAATATGATGCAGTATATATTTAACTTGTGCTAGTCCCTCCAATTGTAGACAACATTTTCACATCATCCCGAGTAAGCCCAAGTATATCAACTATTCACAAATCCTAGCAGATCAACAGATTGATAGTCCATATTATACTTCCAAATCAAACATTTAATCTGTAGAGACTTACTGTTTTTTTGCCTTTTTGAATTTGGCATAGGGACTCATGAGTATGGACTCGTTGAACAAATTGAAATGAGCAAAGACAAACACTGAATTCTTTCAAATTTGCCATATCATACAGTAAATAATAAGGCAAGAATACAGAAGCTGTTCTCATTGTTACAAAAAAAGAAAAACAAAAAGGATTATTGCTAATTAATCAGCACACATAAGTTATTTGACGAAATAAACACATTACATTCAAATCAAGGTTGAATGGACAATAAGGCACTCTAAAATTGGGACTTGTCTAGGCTATCGAAGTAAGGGTGCTCCATCGCTTCCTTTGCCGAGATCCTATCAGCCGGGTCAAACTGAAGCATTTTCTGTATATTTTTTTTCCATGGAAGCATAAGAAATTAAGAAAATAATTACCACAAAATAAATAAGAATAGATAAGATAGTTACTCACCGAGAGGAGATCAACACCTTCTGGTTCAAGAGCAGGTACAGCTCGTGCTAGGCTTTGTGGTTTCCACAGTGGGTAGTCATGCCAATCTCTCAGAGAAGTAACTCCAGGCCATTGCACCTCTGTTGGAGTACCTAGCATCCTACAAACACACACACAAGCAGTCCGTAAGGTTGCATATGCTGCTTGGGGAAGATAATCCTTGATGCGCAAAATTTGATTGCGGATGTTGAGTTCACATAATTTGATGGAATTTCAAATGGAAGGTTACAAATGTGGACAAAAAAAGAGGTGGTATGACAAATAAATTTGTTCTTTAACGGGTAGAAGATCCTGGTCGAAATGGTTCACGTTCAATGTAGAAAATCAAATCATCCACACCAAGAAAAGTGCACTCCTGGTCTCCTGGACCATAGCACTATGTGAACATATCGCATATGTACCTGAAAATGTGAAGAAGCTGCTGTAACTCTGAGTCGCCGGGAAAGAGGGCTTGTCTTCTCACCATTTCAGCTGCATGAATAAATTAAGAGTGGAAATTAGAATTGGCAAATTTTATTGTAGCTGATAGGATTTTCACCAGTACCAGCATGTGGATCTTTACTCTTAAAGAAGTCAAATAATATATATTTTAAGACTAAATGATTTAAATTAGGTACATGAAAAGGAAGCAGCCAATGGAGGAAACAAGAACGAGTTCCAAAGGATGAGAAGTAAGCATACCAAATATACATCCAACTGACCACATATCAACACCAGTTGAATAGTGTGTTGAACCAAGCAGTACCTCAGGAGCTCTATACCACAACGTAACAATCTGTAATTGCCAATTACAACAGATAATTGAGTGACTCAAACAGATATAAGAATAAGATATAAAGATCTTTAATTTATTACCTCATGAGTGTAGCTTTTGAGAGGAATGGTAAAAGCACGGCCAAGACCTAAATCAGCAATTTTTAGTATACCTTTCTCTTTGTCAACTAAGAGGTTTTGGGGTTTTAAATCCCTGCTCATTAGGAAAGAAAACATATTAAATTTAAAAGATTAGTTTCTTAACACTAATTTCATGACCTGTGTTTCAAACACCTCAAACTTAGTCTTACTGTAATTGACTTTGTTTCAACAGTTGTGACAAATTTGATGGCAATTGCTAAAAATAAGCTTGTTTATAGTTTGCAGGAAAATATGGAAAATTTGGTGGCTATAGTTTGCAGAAAGAGTTCACTAATATATAAAGCTGAAAAAATATAAACATGCGATGATACCTGTGAAGCACGCCGTGGCCATGACAGTGGGCCACACCTTTCAACAACTGATATAAGAAACTCTACAAATAAAATTTAAATAAATTAGAAGTAGAAGCAACCCAAGTTTAATTAATGGCCACAAAGATTATACCATGGTTTTGAAAAAGATACCTTAATCACATTAGGAGGTATTGGTCTTGGACTGGGGCCCCTTCTGTGAGAATCGATAAATTTTTTCAAATCAGTGTCTAAAAACTCAAAAACAAGATATAGAAGCGGCTTTCCATTTTTCTCCACATGTTCCACAGATAACAACCTACATTTAAGAAATAACTGGGAAATCAAGACAGACAAGAAACTTCATTCTATGAAAAAGGTAAGAGGGACAGTTTTCTTTGCATAAAATCTGATTACCAATATTTCTGTTTTTGTTTCTTTTCTCTTACATGATTTTGAGTTTTTGACCCACAATTGAGAAGTTCGGGTGCAAGGAGAATTGATAGGCGTGCATTTAAATCCCAAAGAAAAAGAAAGAGAAAACAAAACAAAAAATAAGAAAAATATAACAATTCAACAGATCCATTAGGACGTTTCAAAATGAACAAATAGCATCACTGGCATTATTTCAAAGAAACTGAAATACAATTATTCAAAAACAAAATCTATCCTTTACAAATAAACCCAACTTTCTTGTCAATTTTACTGATCTCCCCGATAAACACTCTGACCATTCTATTAAATAACCCACCAAGGCCAAAACACCAACAACACCAGAAGTTGTTTCTTTCAAGAAAAAAAGAGAGACCCATGAAATACCTGACGACGTAGATGCTTTTGGATAGCAACTGGAGAATAGAAATCTCGCGGAGCGCTGTGGGAGGGATTCCCTCTTCGTCCATTTCCAGTCGGGTCTTCTTCAACGCCACCAATTGGCCAGTCGATTTGTCTTGCGCCTTGTAAACCTTGCCATAGGTTCCTTCTCCCACCTTCTCCAGCTTCTCGTACTTGTCCATTGCTTGCTCTCTTCGAGTAGGGTTTCTTGGCGGAGGTTTGGGATCTCTTTGTTTTTGAAACGGAGGTGAGAGGGAAAGGAGGAAAGAAATGGTGTGTATAGCTTGAACCGTATCCTCTGGTGCATCTTTTTTGCACCGTGAATTCTTCATCAGAGCCGTTAGATCGTATTTAAACGCTTAAGATTTGATATTACAAAACCCTCTGGATCATATCAGCGATGGTTAGGCGTTGATCTTTAAACTGACGGTTCAGATAAAAAGTTCCCCTCTGATGCAAAAGAAGTGCACGAGAGTTTATTATGGGGTGTGAAAAGAAAAGGCGGCCCAAAGGTCAGGGCCCAAAAGGCAACTCGAATGAAAATTAAATATATGTGGATGTGGTGCGTGAACTTTGCAACGGATGTGCACACTGCTATAATGTGGTGGGTGGGATCCATTCCTCTGACGGTGTTTGCTACAGGGAAGGTTAGATTTTAGGAGAATCATAAAATCGAAGCTTGGGATATAATAGATGTACTCAGATGTCAATAGAGGGTCCGAATCTGGGCCTGTTATTTCGATCTGGACCGTCTAATTAAAAATAGACGAATCAGATTATTCACAGATTTGACTGAAGGGCTGGCTTTGAAAAATCTCATTCGTTACTTGAATTTCAACGGATGAGATTTGAAAAATAGAGTTCTATTTTTCTTTTAAGAAAAGTAGATGATGTGAATCCTTCAATAGAACGGTAAATCGGTTTCAAATTTGAAAGAAAGCGTATCTCCATGGTTTGCACAAAGTCCGATGTATTATATATTTTATCTATTATCTATTAGATTGAAAATAGACGATCAGATCAAAGGATAACATGACCTTGTTATCCTCCAGAATAACAGTGGATATGAATTCAATACATGTGAAGCGTGAGAGGCTGTAGAGCCAATTTTTCTAATAATAAAATTAAATTATTTAATTATATTAAAAAATATTATTTGAAAAGTTTCGAAAACAAAAAAATGATATTGTCAACACATTCTTTGATTTATTTAAAATTTTGCGCAACTTTGCTTTGTTTTTGGTCTTTGGCCGTTGAATTTTTATTAATAAAAATATTATTAATTAATTGATGAGTTATGTTATATTTAAGTAATTTTTTGTAACAAGTTCGACTACGTTCATCGAGATCGTAAAAATTATTTTTATCGTTGCAAGTCATCGAGATATACATATTCGAGTCTACTTGCATCTAGAGTTCTCAAAACCGTGTCTGCGTGTCTGAAAACGTCACGGAATGGCACGACACGATAAGGACACGACACGGTTAAGACACGGCACGATACTGTTCACGTGCCATGTCTTAAGCGTGTCGTGCTTAGGTTTCCTACTGTAGGACACGACACGAAAGCACGGCACGGAACAACACGAGAACAAGTCTAGACACGGTACATTTAGACACGACACGACGACAAACACGGATAGACACGACATGACATAGATAGACACGGGTAGGCACAGATAGACACAAATAGACACGAAAGTTCAAATTATTTTGAAATCTTTTGCATTTATTAATTATTTTATTTTAAACTTTACAAATTTTAAAAAAATAAACGTTTAGACACGAGTCACGACATAATTAAGACACAGTTAAGACACGATACGTTTAGACACGACACATTTGGAGACGGCATGTTTAGACACGACACGTTTAGAGACGGCACGTTTAGACACGACACATTTAGACATGACGTGCCTAAACGTGCCGTGTCTTAACTGTTCCGTTCCGATCCTTCCAATTTTTGGCACGGCATAGAACGGCACAGTAAAAATAATAAAATACTAATCGTGTCATGTCGTGCCAAGCCGTGTTTGGAACGGAACAGCACGAATTTAGAACACTACTTGCATCGCGTCGAGTCTGATTTGCGATCAAATCAAAATTAATTTTGAGGCGAACTCATGATAAAAAATGACTAATTAAAACATAAGTTGAAGATGGAGGCAAATTTGAGATGTACATTCCTTCGATCGCAAATCAGACTCTAGAAGTTCAATTAGCATCTAAGTAACAAAATGGGACCATTGATAAAATTGAGGAAAAGCCATTATGCAAGATGCCTTTTGCAGCTTCTAGAAGTTCAATTAGCATCTAAGTAACATAATGTGACCACTTGGAGCGCCTAAATGCATGAGATGCAGCATCAAGAATCATACAAGATAAAGACAGAAGAAAGAACGAAAATTTCATAGAAAATCTCGTAAAAATAGAAATCCAATGTGGAGCCCTGATGTTTGGGCTATAAATAACCATGCAAAGATCAAATCAAGTGCATTTTTCTGTTCATATTATAGAATTAGTCGAACTTGTGTAGCACTTGTTGAACCTTCTGATTCTATCCGACATATCATCCTTTTGAAGGGTGAGTGATGCTGAATTTGGCAGTAAGCGAGCCATTATTGTATGCCTTTTAAATGAAATGATTGTGTGATGAAAATTTGAGTTTATGCTTGCTTGATCTTTGCTGTTTTGAGTATTAGGTCTTGGAATTGAAATTTACATGCATGAGGCTTTAATGATTGATTTCTGATATTTTCATCTGATTAAAACAAGTCCTTTCCAAACAAATTTAATCTTCTTTTGATCCTTTAGCTCAATTTGATCATCAAAAGCTTAGATTTGGCCTTCTATGCCTTATCTGACTTTTAAATCAATTTTTATTTGAGTAAATCCCCTCTTTCTATTTCATGATGTGCTTAGAAGTTATTAGAGCATCAAATAGGCTATGAAAATCCAAACTTAGCACTAGAACATCAAACTAAACTCAAATAGTTGAAATCAGGGCTGGAATCCCTTCTCAAGTTTAAATCCAAAGTTTTCTAAAAAAGAATCCTTCTTTGTGGTCTAGAAACCTTTATCTGTGTGTAACACAGAGTATCAAGCCTTAAAACCATGTTTTCAAAGCCTGGAAATCAAATTTGAACCCTTGGTTCCATTCAAGCCCTTTGAGCTCATGTTGTCAGAAATTTGTTATTTTTGTGCAGCCTTTGTTCCAATCCAAATCCAAATTTCTTTTATGAGCATATAATATATGTTTATATGAACTTCATGAATTAATTTCATGATTTTTGGACAAACCAGAGTATCAAGCCTTAAAACCATGTTTTCAAAGCCTGGAAATCAAATTCGAACCCTTGGTTCCATTCAAGCCCTTTGAGCTCATGTTGTCAGAAATTTGTTATTTTTGTGCAGCCTTTGTTCCAATCCAAATCCAAATTTCTTTTATGAGCATATAATATATGTTTATATGAACTTCATGAATTAATTTCATGATTTTTGGACAAACCAGAATTCGAGTTATCCCCTTTTCAATCTCAATTTTCTCAGAAATGTAAAAAAAGTAGGGTTTAAATACAAAAAATAGCTCATTTTTTTCAAATTCAAAATTTGTAAACAGAAAGTCTTGTTTTGATTCTCTAGACATGGATCCAAGCTCAAAAATACATGTCAGCCACTAAAATCACCAAGTTGTATTCAAAAAACCAAATCAGCCTCTAAATGGCACCCTGTCCAAATCTGTGTCTGACATGTGATTCAAATCTCTCTCAAATCCTTTTTCCTTTTGAATTAGATCTAAAATTTTGTATAAAAGTGTAGATTAATATTTGTATTTTAAGGAAGCAATCTGCCATTTCCCCATCTACAGATATTAAAAAAATCAAGCTCAAAAATCAAGAAAACATACAGAACTGTGTACCTTTTGAGTAACCTTTTGAGTACAGTTTCTGTTTCAATTTTCAAATCCAAATTCAAACCTTTGAAAATTGTTTCAAGATTCAAGCTCTTTCAATCTTCAAAACAAACTTATAGACTGTCTTAAATCAATCGTCAAAGTTTAAATCATGCATCTCTGACAGTGAATTGAACCCCTATTAAAACAAATTCAAACCAACAAGCATGTCACTTCCAAGCAAATAACATACTCCAAATTTTTGCAAATAACATAAAAAAAGATACACGAAGCAAATTATCGCCTATCTGATGCCACAGATTCAGCAGAGAAGAGGTACTTGACACGAGAGAGGACTGAATCATGTGCCGGGTCATACGGATGGTCCTTTGAAGGTATTTCCAGTATAGCAGGTATGGGTTTGTTGTAGCTATCAACTAAGAATCTTATCATATTTGCAACCTGAAAAAATAAATAGAAGTAAAATTAGAATAACATCATCACTGCAACCAGTGACATTTTTAAGGGGTAGGCTTCCTACATACTGTGAGATTATGCCATCTTCCATGGATTCAGGTACAGAAAATCAGATATGAACAGATTTGTCAGAACAAAGAATGAAAATTAATTTTCAACGGTTCATAAGAAAAAAAAAAATGTTTCAACAGTGTATCCCCTCATAGTCAAAATAATGATCAAGTATGTTGACATAATGTCAAACATAAAGTGACACACCATTCTAACTGATATCTTAAGATGTCCCCCGAAAATGTACAGTAATTTTTTCCATATGCAAAAGTTTCTCAAAAAAGAAGAAAGTTCACATAATAGAGACTAGATATACTCACATATTGGCTAATAAGCACAATAGCAACGTCATCTCTCGTTGTGAACTCCTTGAATGCATCTTCAATTTGTTTCACAGTAGTTTCTAGGAAGCACAGAAAGCAATAGGATAATAAGACATGCAATTGTGACCATCTAATAAAACAAAAGCACATTGTATGACCGAAGAAGTTAGCTGCTACCAGTGGCGGATCCACCTTAGGGCAAGTCCGGGCAAGTGCCCGGGCTTGATTTTCAAAATACGCGAAATTTAGTGTATTTTTTGTTATTTTTGTACTAAAAATAGTCTTTTAATGATATTTTAGTGAATATTAGTGTATTTGTGCCCGAGCTTGATCTCAAGCTCAATGCCCGGACTTAGTTGTGCCTGAACTTAACTGGGCCTCTGAATCCGCCACTAGCTGCTACTTGACATAATTTCAGCTATATCAGTTTGTGAGTACCAATAGGTAAAATTTAGACCAGTCTGGACGCTCTGGTAACTTGGTACATTTTATACCAGGCAATGGATCAGGTCTGGTCTTATTATTAACTTTTAGAAAGTTGTACAATACACATTGACAGCAGCCGGTTGAAAGTTTGTCATTTCTGAATTTGAACAGTGTTGATTGAAAAAGTACCGCAATGATTTATTCTACTTACTGTCATTGTTCAAAATGGGAATCATGCACAAGAACCAATTAAGGATACTTGTTTCATGTCCTATAGTTCCTAATTGCATGTGAAAAGCCAGACATGCAATATGGTGTTGAAAAGATGTCTACTACTATATCACAATATCTGACAAAAAGGTAGGAAAAGAAGAAAAAAATGAAATAAAGAAAAACTGGGTTATGAAATGAATTTAGAGCTAACTGTTATCCACTATAAGGTAATTTGTGTTCCTCCTGAGATCAACATTTCCAACTCCTGCTAATAAGAAACCAGTGATGGTGTCCTGAAATAGGGGCAAAAAGAAAAATCAGATGGAAGTAATCAATATATGGAATTTGACCTTATTGACATGTTGCCAGCTTTAACATTTCTCAGTTAGCATCTACCAATATGATTAGGAAAAATCAAGGTTATTTAGAAGCCAAAAGATTCAGAATATACTTCCTCAATGTTTCATGACAGATAAGTGCCACTAATTGAAGTATCATGATATAACTTATCACTCATAAACGTGAGTGTTCCTAATACATGATATTAGCTCTTAATTATGTTTCCTAATTGCTTATAATACTTGTTCTTTTTTCCAGTAGAAGGAAATTATCAGGTTCCTATTTGGCTATTCTAACAAAACAAAAGAAATGACAAAAAAAAACTCGCAGAATTTGGACTCAACCCATTCTTTATCATTGAAGGCTAAAAGATTGTTGAGAACTTTGATCTTTTCCCCTTTTAACTTGGAAATTTACAAAAATACACGATCGATTTGGAACTGAGAAGCATTTACAAATGCACACAAACTAATAAAACAACACAACAAATCTTTCCATTCATTCTAATAAACAAACAATTATACATAGGTCCACAGGTTACAGTCTATCGCAATTTCTATACTTCAATTAAAATTCGATCACGCTGATCAAAATTAAATAAAAAAAAACAAACAAGAAGCAGTTGGTACCTCGTCAGCAATCATTGCAATAAGAGCGGAGTTACTAGTCCGGATCTGAGCTCGTTTGGCCATGGTGACCAGACTCGGTATTCGAAATCTAAATAAAATTGGAGGCGAACAATTGAGCTAATTTGCAAAAACATATAATCTGAGATAAGAGGAGAAAAATAAATGGTAGATATGGAGAAGAAAAGAAGAAAAAATGAAATCTATACCTCGATCTGATGGGAAGTGCGCGCGTGAGAAGGGTCGGAAAAAAAGAGCAAGAAACTAGAACAGACGAGCTGTCTAGGAAATTTCTAAATATGGGTCCCACTTGTCGGATACTCGGATGGCCTTTTGGTCTCCAGTTATATAGAATCCGTGGAGGAAAATTTTCATAAATAGCTAAAATATTTCCTCTTTTAACAAACAGCATCAAATACCTTCTAAAATTTTCACTGATAGTCAAGTGCGCAAGTAATACTTACCTCTCTATGATTTTTCACATTTTCACTGATTCCTACACACTTTTTTTTCCAACTTTTACAGGTGTGGTGTTCAACTGTCTCCTAAAAATTTAAAGGCGCAAGTATTACTTGCGCTTCTAAGTGTTTATTTTTTTAACGACGCCCCTGAAAACAATATTAATGATATTATAAAAATAATAATATTAATAATAATATTAAGATTACTAATATTAATATTAATAATTATAGTAATAACATGATGATTAAAATAATAATGATCTTAGGGTTTAATATGGCCTAAAATAATTACGGGAGCGTTTAACAATTTCAGGTAAAATTTTTAGATCTTAATCACTTAGCTAAGTCAAGTAAGCAAGTGATAGAGCAATTTTAACAATTCAAGCAAGCAAAAGTAGAGTAAAAGAGAGAGTAAGAGCAAGAGAGCACGCTATGTAACGTGGTTCGGCTTATCAATCAAGCCTACATCGACGGGACCTCCGCATCCAAAATACCTCCCGAGACCGATTTCACTAGAAGCAAAGTTTTACAATAATGAAGCATATACTAAGGCTTCAATCCTTTGCAAGGGAATACACTGCTCTACAAAGACCTAATCTTCTGATTGACAACACAATCAAAGACAATGATAAACTACTTGACAACACAACGTAGTCTCGCAAAGCTGGTGACCTGATCAACGTCAGTAGTGTCGATTCCAAGACCTATTTCAACACCAAACTAAAAATCTCAAAAGTGTTCTCTCGAATTGACGATTAGAGAATTAGCTATCCTAACACACTTTCAGGGTGTGGATGCTCAATTGAGTTCTTGTAAACTTGGAGATGGCTTTCTTGATACTTCTGATTCATATCTCCCAAGTATATATAGGCTGAGCATTTCTTGAAGTCTTGAAGTCTTGACCAGAGATTCTTTCGTTACAAAATCTTACAATTCGTTACAGAACCGATTGTGACGAGTTGACACTTTTCCATTTTTGCCATTGTCTGCATCTCTATCTGACTTGTGGTTCATTCTTGACAGGAACCCGTTGTGACGGATGAGAAATCCGTTATGACAGGTTGGCAACCCGTTGTGACAGGTTAGGCTTGCGTTACAGCAATGCAAGGCTCTGCCAAACTTCTCATATGTAATGTCTTCTGGCTCTTTTTCTCTTCAACCCGTTGTGACTGGTTGTAACTCATTATGACGGGTAGGAAACCCGTTGTGATGGATTATCTTGCATTATGGTAACACAAGGATTTGTCTTGCGATGTTTTGCTTTCTCTTGCTGTCTTCATGATCATCTTGACTTGTACACGCAACCTGAAACATTTGCAACATCAAATTGCACATGTATAAAAACTTACATCTAATCAAAACTCAATTGTGTAAGATTAGTATTGATGTGTTTTGCAAATTGTCAAACCAAAGAAAAATTTAATCTAACACTTATAATTATTAGTTAGTAAAGGAAAAAATAATAAAAAATATAATAATTATTATATTAGCATTTATTAACTTATGTTCTTTACACATTGGTTCATATGTCAGTGAGAGAAACTACTTATAGGTGCAAGTAATACTTGCATATATACAAGCTGGATGAAATGAATTAGATTCAGGACATTAGTTCGAAAATTACACGAGAGTGTGATTATACATGCCTATTTTCAAATGGATCATCCTTAATCTTTATTTTAGTGAGGTTAAAACTTTGAAGAGAGAAAACAACGATATTCCAAAATGTAACTTGCGTATATCACGACTTATTCCAAATTACATAGAACAAACATTTTCCAAAATCAGACTCTTACTTTTCCACAAACATTGTGGATATGAAATATGTACTTTAATATATTATATCTTTAACTCATTATTTCGTACGCTCTCTTTTATGCTACTAGAAAACTTATATAAAATATTTTCGCCTTATTAAGTTTCTAGTATTATTATGCATGGCTCATTTATTATCACAATATAACTTAAATGATCTCTACACTAAGTTTATTATATGCAGTAAGGTGACATCTTTATGAAATCATGCATTTAATCATGAAATCTGATATGATAGGATCTCCCAAAAAACTTTTTCAATATCTGATACATGAACATTATTATTTTGTTCGCTATAAATTCTTTAAGACCTCTTATCTACATTATAAAAGATCTTATTCTAAATATTCTTATTCTAAGTATTTTTTTTATCATGCCGGCACATAACACAATATTCTTATGTGTATATATCAACATATTTTATGCCATAGAGCATATAAATACTTAGAATTTATTACTTTTAAATCGATCAGGAGCACTTATCTTAATTTTATTATTTATTCATTAAGACATATCTTATTTCTGTTTTATTCCCACAAAATCTGAATAATATGTCTCCATCACCCGATAAGAAATGAAGGATAAAAATACTTTGTCATTCGAGGCTTCATAGAAAAGGGTAGAATAAAATAATTAAAGGTGGACACATATAATAACACAATATATTCGCTAATAAAGCTTTTATCGCTAGCTAAGAGCAAAGTCCACTTTGACTCCATGAATCTGAGGAAACATGGAGTGTGAATAGATCGAGCAGAAAGCAATCATAGTCTTAAGGTTAATACATAAGAAAGTATAAGATGTAACTTTAAGAACAAGTGGAGATTATTAGATTTGTGTTCTAAAAGTTATCTTTTGATTATTACTTTTATGTTATATTTATGAATTAGATGTTATTCACATTTTGTTTCATGAGTTCTATATTCATATTTAAATATGTTCAACAAGATGCACTTGGTCTTGAACTGCAGAACTCTAAATATAATGAATATACAATTCTAAAATGTTTACAATTCTTAGATATTAGCAGAAACACTAATATGTCATATAGGACTGTCGTGTTGATTAAAAGTACGTTGTAGTTCTGCAAACATTGACAAAAGGTTATCATTTAATAACACAAATATATGAAATATTTCATATATTAAACATATCTAATAGATAAAAGCATTATATGGATTATGTTTGTGCTATTAATGTTTTTATTGTGTCTTTGATTCTAAGATTGTATATTTTTCACATGAAGAATGTATAACGTAATTATTATTAAAAGCTACTCATAAGAAATAGTGATAAAAGTAATAGTTCTTTATATATAATTTGTTCGAGAAAAAGATATATGTCAAGAGCATCATTAGCACTCATTAATAATGAGATATGATATTTTATGGGTCTCTTGATAAAGTAGAATTATAAATAGATCTAATATAACTGAAGTGTAGTTATAATTTTATAATTTACTAAATGGAGACCAAGAAATAATTATAATACAAAGATGACACAGTCCTACTCTGTATATTAATTATCATATCATATGGCAAAGAATAGACACAAGTAATATAAATGATAACATTACCAGGCTCAAATGAATCACCTATTTCAACAAAATCATTAGTTAAAAGTGTAAGTCTCGTATACGTGTCCTCAATAGACTCATTATCACCTATTCTAAAGTTCTCGAATAGAAATTGCAAACCGACACCCTCTTGATCTTTTGAATAAATTATTTCTTTCATGTTTTCTAAGTAATGCTTGCACCTATCATATGCATTACTAGCTTCTCTAAAAACGAGAGCAATGGACTCATGCACCGAGGTTAGTATGTCATTTATCGCTTGATCATTTTCTCTCTTCTTTAATAGAGAGGCAACAATCAATTTGTTTATTTTCTTATTGATTTTCGGTACGTAATATAAACAACCTCCAAAAGATCTAGAATACCCAAATAGTTGGTCATACACTTTTTCCAATAACGAAAGTTCTTGCAACTTTGACCAAAAATTGATGGAGGTGCTATATGCCTATAGGATGCCATTTGTTGGTATGGATTAGACATTTGCTTGCAATTAAGGATTTCTTAATGCACAAGCTCAACTGATGCTCTGATACCACTTTGATAAACCTAGGAGTCTAGGTTTATGTATAATTTTACAATTTCAACAATGATAATGTAATATAACACAATTTTACGAACTTCAACAAATCAAGCAATTAAATCAATTCTCAATAAATTAAACATATAATTGAATAATAAAGAGAAGAGATTAGAAAAAATAGTAGAGTGAAGAAGTCGCGAGATGTTGACGGAGTTCGGCAAAGCCAATGTCTCTGAGTCCTCAGCGCCCCTGCTTCTTGCGGTAACAAGTATGGTCCCCTCCACTAGACAATTGTTTCTTACAAAAGTGAACCTCTCACTCTTACACACAAATGATGAGAAGAAAGGCCAATAAACACAAAAAAAAATAATAATAGTGAATGGAGGAGATCTCTCGATCTAACAATTTTCCACAAAATTCTAGATTGTTTAGGCTATTTAAATTTGGGACTAGAGCAGGTATTTTGCAAGGTTGAATTTGAGAGCTCAAGAGAGAATAATGGCCGATGCTAAAAATTGTTGATATGGCAAGTTTTTCCAGAGAGAAAGAAGAAGACATCATCCAATATTTATAGGTGTTTAAATCAGGTAGAGACCTAGGTCATCGTCACTTAGCGTATAATGCTACCACTGTACTATTTATACTGTTATAATGTTAAACATGACAAAGCATGGTTTAAAAAATTTGAATATATCATTATAACACTAACTTGGCATTACTAACGGATACCATGACTGTTCTGACTTAGTCATTTTGGTTTTGACATACACTTATCGTTATAATGCCAAATTGGCGTTACTAACTGATACCACAACCTTTTTCTGACTTAGTCATTTTGGTTTTGACATACACTTATCATTATAACGCCATCTTGGCATTACTAACGGATATCACAGCCTTTTTTGACTTTGTTTATTTGGTACTTAGAGTGTACTACTGTTATAACGCGAGATCTGGTGTTATAACGTTAAATAGTTACAAATTTGTACTTAACCATTTCTGGCTTGGTTTTCATGAGCTGATGTTATAGCACTAAGTGACGTTACTAACAGATATCACGAGTTTTCTTGGTCTGGCCAAATTTGTAGGTTTTGAGTCATTGCTTTAAACGTCAGACTTGGAGTTATAACGCTAGATGTTGAATTATGTTTTTTTGCTCTTTTTAATCCCAATTTTAAATATTTTAAAGGTACAAATTAACCAAAGATTCTTGATTGTAATCTTCATCTTCTCACTTTATTCTTGAATTTTGTCTTCACCATTTCTCAATTTGCTTTTCCTTTTTTCCTCAAAAGCGCCTACAAAAATTCTCACAACACAAGAGATGATAAAAGTCAAATAATTTTGCAAATCAACAAATATGAAGAAATTGTATAATACAACAGATTTCTCTTGTAGGAACATATATGATTGTTATTAGTGAGGCAAATAAGTGAAGTAAAATTAGCAATACTGAAATGATCCTATATGTTGTCAAATTATTATTTTTCATTTTTATCCGATTCGCATCATGAAATCCTACACAATAGACGCACATGCACTGCACCCCCGAATAATGAAGGTAAACACTGTACTAATTTTTTTGTCAAATTGAAAATTGCAACTTCTGTCACTCATTTAATGTTTGTAATTATTTTAACGCAAGTAATTAGCACTGAACTAGTCTTCAAGAAGATGGATCTTGATTTATTAGAAATTGCATGTGCTATCTTAACTTTTTTTTTTTTTATCAAACTATTCTAATTTGATATAAGATTAAATGTACTCTTTTGTGAAGTTTGATGTGTGGTTAAATATACTCTTTTATGGAGCTTGATTGTTGCATTAGATGGACTTTTCTTTGGTTGAGATATACATTTAATCTAAGTAATACTTGTCTCCCTAAGTTTTTAGGAGACAACTGGGTTCCACACCTGCAAAAGCTGGGGAATAAGTGCGTGGAAATCGTTGAAACAATGAAAATTTTAGGGATGCAACTCGCAAGTATCACTTGCATCATTGACCATTGGTGAAATTTTAGAATGCGTTTGACGCAATCTGTTAAACATGAAATTTTTTGGCTGTCTGTGAAAAATTTCCATCCGTGAATGTAGTATTTGCTTTTCATAATATACAACCGGCCAAAATATCTCAGTTTTTTTAGTAATTATGGAAATGATTGTGAGGAAAGTAGGCAAGGCTGCCACTTATTTCGAGCGAATAGCCAAACCGGTAGAACGATTATCGTGTGGAGAGTCACACGGTAAAACTTCTACTGTGTGGGACTGGGGCACAGTAGAAAAACTATCGTGTGGATGTTCTGTCACAATTCGATCAAAACCCAACCACACGGTAGAAGTTTTATCGATTTTGCAAACCCAGCTCCCCTATAAAATTCCTTTCCATCCACCACCAAAACCCTAGCCGCAACAAGCTTTCTGTCTTTATTTTTCTTCATTTTTGTAGTGTGAAGCTAGAAATTATTTGAGCAAATTGAAGAACAAAGTAGAGATTGAAGATCAAATTAAAAAGCATCATTGCTATTGCACTGTAAGTATTTATTTACATTTTTCATTTTAGAAATGAGTAGAAATTATTTATTTTATTTGTTTCGTTTGAATCGTCTTACATGATTTTTAGCAAAAATGATCATTATTAATATATATCATGAATGTCAAATAATTAAGGGGAAACAAGGAGCAAATTGTAGTTCACTAGTAAAATGCTTATTTTTTTATCACTGAACATAGTCAATTTGAAGAGTTGAAAAATAAAATATATAATGGTCTTGAACTAGATCGAAGTGCATATACTTTGAATATCAGGGTCCGAACCATGATTACAGGTCCAAGTGGACAAATGTATTTTACCTTGATTATAGTTAATGATGAAAATGTGTGAAAAACGAGTCTTAATAATGTTGCAATTTGTTACAATTACTGTTATTTGGAACTGGTTGTTGAGGAGATATCCATATCATATGTTTTTTGTTCCAATTTGAATAGCATACCAGAATCCAACATACTTAGTAGCAAAACTCGTGATTTTGATACGAACATGGAAAAAGAAGAAGAAGAAGAAGAAGAAGAAGAAGAAGAAGAAGAAGAAGAAGAAGAAGAAGAAGAAGAAGAAGAAGGAGGAAATGAGTTTAATGAGATTGAAGATAATGATGTTAGGGATTATGTTAAGAGTGAGGAGGATGATGAAATCAAAGGTGAGGACATAGCAATTAGGTGGAGAGATACCATTTCATTTGTAAATCGGAGGGATAAATACCCGGCTGAATAATTTTGTGATGTGTCTGGTATGGTACACTCTGATGAAGCGTTTTTTGGTATTCCAAAAAGGTTTGAGGAGTCATTAGCAGAAGGTCGAATATTTCCAGCAAAGGAACATTTGAAAATAACCATACATGACTTTCAAATCAAAAGTAATATTGAAATTGAAGCTGCTAATAGTAGCAAATCCAAACTGGTTGTTAAGTGTAAGGACATAAATTGTTATTGGAGATTGTATGCGAAACATAGTAAATAAGGACCAGCTTGGAAGATATCAACTAATTCGGTACAACACTCGTGTCATGCATCAGCCACAAGACCCGATCACACAACTCACATCTAGAATGATTGCCAGAGTTATACGAAGTGCTCTTAAGAAGAATTTAGAACTTAAATTAAGCATGGTTTCAGAGTTGGTAAGAACTACATATCCTACTGTGCAACCTACATACAATAAATTATGGAGGAGGAGAGAGTTGGCAATTGCAAAAATGTTTGGTAGCTGGGAAAAAGCTTATGAGATGTTACCACCTTTGTTTTAATGCAATGCAAGCGGCAAATCCCAGAACAAAGGTTACATTTGAGTTTTATCCATCTACACACTATGGAGTTCAGCTTTTTAGATTTGGTTTTCAGTAAACACCCTCGACATAACTCCTGATATAGAAAAAGCAAGAACAACTCCACCCCAATTATAAGTAGGGACATTTACCAAGTTACTCAAAAACTGAAGGTACTTGGCAGGTACCGAGTCTCCCGACTGATCTAGAAATAAAATACTCCCAAAGAAATCCATGCAGTAAAAACGAGTATACCTCTCAATTTCGACCTCAGTCGGATTATTGGACAATGGTGTCACATTTTGTCTCAACCAGGTAAGGTATATGTGTACCTAAAGTATATTTAAGACAAACAATTACTACATGTGCATATTTTAAACAAAAAAATACATGTCAATGTAGTGTGTCATACCTGAAGAATGTGACGTCCGACTCTACAGTTTCTTCATTGTCTTGCCTTCTAATTCTCCAGGGTCCAGCTTCAGGATTATCCCAATCATAAGCAAGATCAATGCCCAACAAGTTCTCAATTCTAGAATTCCAATCATCATCAGAAATGCCTGTAACTGACATTCTTTGGATGGGCAATGCCCAGAGACAACTCACGTCTTTTAATGTCACTGTCATCTCGCCAATTGAAAGATGAAAAGTATGTGTCACCGATCGCCACCTCTCTACCAATACAGTATTCAACACTTTATCAATACGGGTGGTGGAATCTACGAACTGAGCAACTTGATATAGTTCCAATCTTTTAAGAGCCGACTGGCAAAACTCACTATAGGAACTCTAACTTTATGCGGTCTAATCATCTTGAATGTGAAATTACTCTGCATCAAAATTATATTAGTGTTACAAAATTAATATAAAAGATGCATAAAAAACATAGAAAATTTAATTAAAAAGCAAAATTTATAAACTTACAGTTCGCGTGATTTATGAAGTTCTATGAGCTTGACGTGGCAAGTGTAATACTTCTGGGGCTTCCATTTGAAATACTTCTGGATTACCCATTTCTAGAATTTTTTCCAACATAAATATTAATAATGATAAATTTAAATAAAATTACTATGACTAATAATTCACAACTAATTACTACTTACTTTCTTATTTGCCTATTTGAACTAACTAACAAGTAAATCTAATAATTTGTAACTAATTCTTATTTGACCTATTTGTACAAATTAGTTGGTCATGACTACAAATTAAGAACAAATAAACAAAGATTTTATCATGGCTAATTTTGATCATGCTATCAAACAAGTCTATTTATTATTTGTATCAAACAAATCTACAAATTAAGAACTAATTATAATTTGTATCAAACAAATCTATTATTATTTTGTACAAATAATTTAATTTAGTTCTTCATGGCTAATTTGATTATGGTAATCATGGTTGACATTTGTACAACTAATTTCAAAAATTAAAATTGAAAGAAAATAATAACTAACCTCGAGATGTAGCTGAATAGAAAGGTTTGGTTGTCCCCGAAGAGTAATTGCCGCTTACGGATTGTAAATTGGATTAGTGTGGAGGGAGATCTAAAAATCAGTGGTTTGGTTCGGCCATGGAGGTGAGAAGAGGTAGAGAAGGGGGTGTTGCGATGGTGTTGTGGAGAAGAAGAATCACACGATTATTTATTACCGTGCATAACGCTCCACACCGTAGGAAATTTTTTTTTATCGTGCCTCTTAATTTAGACGTTCCACACGGTAGTTGTTTTCCCCTGCCATTAAATTTAGACGCTCCACACCGGTTTCTTTCTACCGTGCCAGATCTTCTGTGCCTTTTTTTTCAAATTAGACGCACGATGGAAGGAATACCGTGTGGAAAGGCCACACAGTATAATATATCCCGTGTGTTGGCTCCACACGGTAAATATTCTATCGTTTTGACTATTGGGTCGAAAAAACATCCAACGGAAATTATACCGTCCTTCTGAAATTATCATGCACGCCTATTCACTTAGGGTGTGTTTGGATGGTTGAAAATAGTGACTATTCCAAAATAGTTGCTATTTTTTATAAAGATAGTGATCCAAACACAAATTTAGAAATAAAAATAGTAATAGTTAGAATTAGTGTGCTATTCTTGCTATTTTGTTAACCCAACCAAAAGATTGGGTTAGTGAAGTTAGCATGCACAAAATTAGCTAAATTATTATTATTATTATTATTATAATATTATCATCATCATTATAATTAGTATATTATCATCATCATCATCATCCATTATGATTATTATTATTATTGTTGTTGTTGTTGTTGTTCTTATTATTATTATTATTGTTACCATCATTATTATTATATTATATATTATCATTATCAGCATTATTATTTATTTATTTGTAATTATTATTTTATTATAATTGTAATCATCATCTTAGTATTATTATTACTATTATTTTGATTAGTATTATATTAATAATATATTAATTATTATAATTGTCATTATTAATATTGTTGTTGTTTTTATTACAATATAAATAATTTTTTATTAGTTTATTATTAGTATTGTAATTATTATTATTATTATATTATCATCATTGTTATTACTATTATTTATTAATTATTATATTGTAAGTACTATTATTATATTATCATTATTTTATTCTTATTATCATCATAATTATCACTATTTATTATATTATGTTATAATATTATTTTACATTATTGTTGACAATGGGGTCGACAATTAAAATTTAAAAAAATAGTGCATATTATTATTTAATTATATTATTTACTTTATTATTTTTGTAAAATAAAGGTACTTAAAAATCAAAATAGTCCACTATTTTATTATTTACACTATCACTATTTCAAATGTGCAATCTAAACAACATTTTCGGTAATCTAGATAGCACAAAATTAACACTATTTTCATACTATTTAGAATAGCAAAAAGTGATCACTATTTCTATCGCTAATCTAGATAGCACTATTTTTGTACTAACAATGACATGATCCAAACGCACCCTTACTTTTTTTTATAAAATAAAACTATTCCCGCTCAACTAAAACTTTGTATGACCATCTATTTCTATAGTTTTGGGATGAAATAATATTTTTGTATCTATTGAAGAATAAATTTGAATGTAAATTATTAATGCAAATATTTTGTAAGAAAGTTTTAGTTATCTTTTCTTTCTTTGTTTCCCCTCGGAAGGTTGTGTTCAATTTGATCTCAATGTGATTTTATAGGGTTAAAGTATAGCTTTTAAAATTTTATTATAGAAAAGATTATTAGGAAATTAATTAATTTCATATAATAACATAAAAGTGTAGTTTCTACAAAAAAAATTGATACTTAGATTAATTAACCTGCTTGAATCGGTCATTTAATTCAAAATTCAAAACGTAATATCATAATATAAACTGATAAATGCTACGTTCACTATCGTATAATTAATATGAAACGTAAAAGTATGAAGGATATAATTATTTAATGTTGCATTAACCTTAAAGTTACGAATAAGCCACCAACGTGGTTGGTTAATACACTAGACTTTTATGTCTAGTGTAGTTCGTTAAAACATTAAATTTTTGAGGATGTATGTTGCGTGTAGTATAAATTATGACATGAATTATAAAGGAAAAAAAAATAGGAATAAGCAAATATCGACCACTATCATCATCATTTGTTTTCGTGGGGTTAGGACCCAAGTCCGTGACAATCGTCAATTTGACAATTTTGCGAACCTTCCGATTAATATGTTGATGAGGGCTGAAATCCACGTGGCTCCTCTCTCTCTCTCTCATGTTCCCATGTCTGTCATAGGCTCATAGCATCTGTCTTGAATTTCTGAAATTACATGTCTTGTCTATTAAGTTGAAAGAGTACTGGAGTAAAGTTTGGATCCACTTTAATTCTGAAATAACATGCAGCCGCATTTTCCAACACCGGCTAGAATGCAACGTTGCTACCGAATCCATAATTCTAAAGAGTGAATTATTAAGACATGTGCAGGATTAAAAATGTTCCGCCCCTTTTTTGACCTCTCAGTCGTTCTATGGGAAGAAAGAGCTATAAACTCCTCCAGTTTTGACACTATAATATACCAGCACCTTTCGAATTGGAACTTAAGTTGGCACTAAACATATACTTCCCAAGTGCCAGATAGTTTAATGGGGTGTCCCTATGATCCAATTGTTCCACATGAGTTGCTGTACATGTCAAAATGCATGGTTCAACCATCAACTTGATAAACAAGCCAATCTGGCATGCAAGAGTGAAAGCAAATTATGGCCAGACTATTAACTAAAATTAAACAAATAGATAAGAAGTTGATTAAACCTTGAGGAAGGATAGCTTATGATGCTAACCTAACAATAATTTGTTGATATGAACAGCTCCTCATAAGTTCAATCATCCAACAACAGGACAATAATTAAGCAAAGCTTATTTATAAATGTTAGGCTGTTAGCCCACGCTGCTTGAATGCCAAGAAGGGAACTCGTAGCCATGAAGTGTAACTCAACTACACTAAGCAATACTAATTCATTACATCTTAGGATATGTTGATAGTGCATGAAACGTGAACCCGAGCCTTCTTTTGTTTTATTACAAAAACAGGAAATGGTAGTCTCGTGAATGCCACAAAGACAATTCAAAACGTGAGATTCTCAAGCATACTCAACACTCATTTTTATGGCTTTCCAAGTCTTTGTTATATATACACCGAGGGTAGCGACCGGCGACTATCATACAGCAACAACTCTATCAATACATGACTAATTTTAAAGAAAAATGAAAGAATTATTTGAGACGCTGGAAGTATGTAAAGCGTGAAAATCAAAATCAGATCCTGGTTGAAGCCTTTAAAATATAAACTTATCAATCACTATCACCTCGGCTGCGGAACTGTTGTTGTTGCCTTCAGCAACAAAGCCCTGAGCAACAATCTTGCCACTAATATAAATGTTACCTCGAGTATATACGCTGCCTCCAGTACAGATGTTGCCTTGAGTGTCAAGCTACAAAATAGAAGCAAGTACAAAAACAGAATTGTGCGTATATAGGTCTATAGATAAGTACAACAAATACAAGGACTTGCTCTACAAAAATGGTTTGCTAGATACAAATGGTCATATCTAATAATCAAATAAAGGAAAATAGTATATTACAAAACTTTATGGGGGTATAGGGAAAATAAACAGCATACAAGAGATGAAGGAGACCTTTGACACAACACATGTTTAATGTTTTGTTGATCCACAACGACTAACCTATGCATAAATCACCATCCTTACCTAAATATCATTAAAAACTTTACTTGGGAGTACATGACTCAAGAGTTATCATGAATTTAATAATGTAAATTCATCTTAAGGGTACTAAATATTACAACAAAAGCAAATTCCTCAGAGCTAAATTAAAATAAACAACTGAAGAACTAAATAGGAAAATAATTCACGGAAGGAAAAGAAATGAGTAATAATATCGCATCCATAATCTCAAGTGAAAGTGAACTGGTGCCAGTCAGTGCTAAGCTACTGCATGCACTTTCTATGCAAACATAAAGCTTCCGAGAAGGTGACTAACATCAGGTTTATGAACTAACCATGTTGAACTGGAACTTTGACAATTGTTGAGGGATAGTGGAGATAACAGGTCCATATCTCTGCATTGACATTGAAATGATACATGGATTACTAACTGAGTGATTGGTTTATATAAACTGAGGTAATCTAGTCTTATTTTTCTAACTAACACCCATTCTGTGGCGCCCAATTATGACCATTTTTTTTATCAATAATTTGAAATCCGAATTCGAAGGGGAGCCTTGGCGCAGCGGTAAAGTTGTCGCCTTGTGGCCAGGAGGTCACGGGTTCGAGTCGTGGAAACAACCTCTTGCAGAAATGCAAGGAAAGGCGTACAAAGACCCCAAAGTGGTCCGACTCTTCCCCAGACCTGCACAAGGGGGAGCTACGCGCACCGGGCTTCCCTTTTGAAATCCAAATTCCAGTGAAGAAAATGAACCTTTCATCTCATTCTATCTCCAGCATAATCCACTCACATCAATATCATAACATTTCAATCTCGTTTAGCACAAGATCAAGAAGTAGAAAATCCAACAGTTCGATACAATTAATTTGGTATGTTGATTTTTGACGTTGAAATGTTGCTTGAGAATGAACATCACCACCATTTTGTTTTATTTTGTATTTAAAATAGATAATGAAAAAATGGTCAAAAAAGGCAACCAAAAGCATGTGGCATTAGATTGATCCTCATAATTAATAATTAAATACACAGACCTGAACATTGTCATAGAGTTCAAAAAGTGGAACAGCAAGCAACTTCAGATTTCTTGGGACAGCAAAGTATTCCCTTTCTGAAAGATGGACAAGGTACAGCTTCTTGCACTCCTATATTAACCCATGAGAAAGTAAAACATATGAGGAAAACCAGGGCAGCATAATATTAGATTAAAAAAAGAAAAAGATATACCTTAGGTTTGGTAATATGTGGAGGGCAATATGGGTACATCACAGTCTCAAAGTTTGGCCTCCACCAGACAGCAACACAATCTCCAATCTGCAACCCGAAGTCACCATACACATGAATTGCTTTGAATTTTTGTTAATTTAAATACATTCAAGATACTTCTTTATGAATAAAATTACCTGCCAATTTTGAGGGAAGGAAGGGGAGTTGACAGCAAGTTTGCTACAGAGCTTTCTTTTCAAGCCATCAATTTCTGTCCAGTAGACAGTGTCCTTAATTAGAAGTTATTTTACTCGCAAATTAAAAAAAGGGCTATGGATGATTGTTTTACCGTTCTCCCCAGGTTTCAACCTGCCACCAGGAAGTTTGCAGAAGGTATTACCAATCTGAAGCAACAATAAATGGGGATGATTGTGCTCTTGCACCTATGAACGAAGGATCACGTCAAGCGTGATTTAAAAAATTACAAGGAAGTTGCACACAGCTTCAAAAAAAAAAAAACCTCTCACCCAACTTAAAGTAACACTCAGTACCAGATTTGAACTAGCAAAATATGATTACGAAATCACTTCATAATCTCTCTGAACTTCCAAAACTACCTCGGTACACGAGTTCAATCACAGTTAAGAATTGCAAATCCAACTGTAGGTAAAATTCACATCACTCTAGTAGTTGTTTATTTACCTTACCATTCGTTAGATCTTAAGTTCCAGTTGTGCATACCGAGTTTCCTATGGAAGATCAATGGCATTTACATGCTTCTCAATTGTTGCATAATAAGTACTTGCAATAATCAATGGATATTACGGCCTTCATCACTTCATGTATGTTAGCTGCACTAATTATTGTCCCACACAACATCAATGATTTTTACTTTGAACTTAAGCGGCAGTTTGTGTCATGTGACTTCTCAAACTAATATGTTTGTAACAGGTTGATATTACAGTGTTGCTTAATGACACATCCACAAGTTAAAAATCCAATCAATTTCTGAATTTCTAGAAAGCCAGTGAGTGATATTCCTATGCATTACTCATAGGCCCTTGAATACAATAGTAAACAATTGTGAAATCTGGTACAACTAGCTAACCTATTAATATAAAAAAATAGTAATGATGATTCCATACCAGCAAGATAGCCTCAACACTGGTTCGCATCCCTTCTTTCATATAGCTAAAATAAAGGAAACACAAAATATACTATAATCTGAAAGCATTGTCAGAAGAAAATGAATTCACCAAACAACTTTTACATGGATACTGAAAAAACAAGAGGTGAGCATCGGCATGCTAAAAGCTCATGAATAAATCTTTCAGCATTCAAATAATATACAAGGAATGGGTTGGTGTTAAGCTAAAAGAAACCAAACCTTTAGCTGTCAATAGCTACAAATAAACCCTGAATATTAAAAAATGAAACAAGAAAACGACCAGATAAACAGAGGCGAATCTAGGATTTCCGTCAGGGAGCAAAATGACGCAGATTTTTTTCATGGGGGCAAAATGACGTAGATTTTTAAATATACATGGTTATTTTGCAAAATAATTTGACAAATCGTACAAATACACAAGATTATTTTGCAAAAAAAATTTCTAGGGGGCGCTTGCCCCCCTGGCATAAGGTACATCCGCCCCTGCAGATAAATATTGGACACAGATAACACCATCAAGATATCCCAATTAGGGTTTTAGCACCCCAATTAGAGGTGATGAAGGACCATTATGCTCCAAAGTAAGCAGAAATAACACTAATTGTAAAGGAACTTCTTTTATCAAAACAGTAAACTAGCTCACGATTATGCCAGCGAAAGATTCAGTCAAACCCTATCAATTACCTCCCTATTTAGGGTTTTATCGGTTAAGTGCGACAAAACTAACAAAAGAAGACGCAAGAAATCCAAGATCTAGGGTTTCGAGCTAGGGTTTATCAAAAGAAAACCGAGAACAAACGAAGAAGAGAGACATACTTGACTTTCATACGAGCAAGGCGATCGGCGACTGAGGTATCCTTCTCCATCTTGGGCTCCTTGGTGCCGAAGGTGTAATTCGAGAGAGGGTACACATTCACCGTCGGTGGTCCCACCATTTTCGCTTCTTTGATCGCTCACGTCGAGCGGCGGGGAAGAGAGGAGAAAGATCGCGAGAGTCGCGCGAGTCAATCGGACGCTTTGTTGGAACTAAAAAAAAAAATCGCTCGTACTAGAACAAGAAATTTAGATACTGGGCTCTTCGCTATATATTGTGTAGTGGGAACTGTATCATCTGCGCACGTGCGTAGATCGTTCTAACGTGTGTAACGATCACGAAAGATTCTAGTTTAATTAATTATTTTGTTTAATGAACGATTAAATTTTTTTTATTTCGTTAATTGTTTTATTAAAAAAAATAATCAAAACGATCGGAACGAAATATAATGATTAAACTCATTCTCTTCGCTCTTCATTAATTTTCTCTCTCATCACACTAAATTAAATCAGGAATCGATGGTGAACGATTCTATCCATATACATGAATGAAATCATTCATCTCCTCTCTCATCTACTTCTCGCAATATAGCATTTTTTTCTGAAATAAAAATAATTCTAACAATACACAGTCACAAACGAAACTGCAATATAAAAGATTCTAACTGAGAAAATTGACACTTCTAAAAAAATAGATGTTGGCTCGGCCTCTATTACAAAAATCTTTTAATATATATATAGAGTTGTGCTAAAATATTTTATAAAATATCAACATTCATCAAGTTCTATTTAGAAATAATATATATATAATTTACATTTTACAATATATATTAGAGCATGGCTAAAATAATATGCATAGTACACCACATTTCGTACTATGCATATAGATATAGGTAATTAAATTGAGATTTAAGTTGCTCAATAAATTCTTCATATGAAAATATTGTAGGAAATCAAATTTCGTGATTTTTAGAGCTTTCTAGCTATTTTTTAAATATTTTTTAAAAACAGTCCAGATTTAATACTACAAAAGTGTCATTTCTGGGCTGTTTTTAAAAAATATTTAAAAAAAGCAAGAAAGCTCTAAAAATCACGAAATTTTATTTCCTACAAGATTTTGATATGAAGAATTTATTGAAAAACTTAAATATCAATTTAATGACCAAATTAAATACAAATGGGCGCATAGTACGTTATGTGATGTACTATGCATATTATTTTAGCCATGCTCTATATATTATCATAAAAGTTAAATGTACTCTCCAATTACGTTCCTTCACTAGTGTGCCACGAGTGGAACTGGAATCTGTCAAGATCAATATTGTACTACTTTGTGCTTCGATTAATCGATTGCTTTACAGAATATATTCATATTTCTATTTAAGAGAATTGAGAGAGCCTTTTTTTTTTTACTAGAGATGTGATTGGAGAATGGAGCTCGGATGATGGTTTACCAGATTTTTATGAGCTAAAGACTTTCGACTTGCGTGGTGCAACTGATCAATACCGTTGGTACTTGGTCGTTATTATATAATATAGCTTCGAGTTCGCTCTCTATTTATTTGTTGTTGATCATCTCCTTTCCCTCTGTGTCTAAAAATAGGAATGGTTACATCTTAGAGAGCTTAATTAAACTGCATGCATGCTTTTAAAAAACAGAGACCTGCATGCTCTGTAAAGAAATTATCAACGGATCCTTGAAAGGGTCCAAAGCCTCGTTTAATTAATTAAAAAAGAGGTTCAGGAATTAATCGAATTTGAGAGGAGAAAAGGAGACATAGATAGAGATTGATCAGAAAGTTCATCAAGTGAGAGAAATTAAAACCATGAAGATCAGCTCGTTGGATTCGGAAAGTGATTCGGCATGTCAAGTGCATAGAGAGAGAGGAGGAACAATTTAAATTTAAATTCCATCATTCAATATTCTTCAAAGGGAGTTATCGTGATTTTCATCAGCCTCTTGCTTTTGATGGCTCTTACTTATTATTACTCGCAATGGTCTGATGATGTGGTAAGCATATACATATATATACAAAATTTCCATTTTGTTAATTATTATATTTAAGTTTATCTTTTTGGGGGTTTGTTTTCCTTTTCCGATAATTATTTCAGAAATTGGTTAGGTTAATTAGTTGTTGTTCAAGGCTTTAATTAGAAAAAGAAATCTGTTGTGTTTAAACCCGGTCTCATTCCAAGAAATCAGGCATGGAAGGCCCCAAAACTAAAGGAAGATCAATATTTTATATCTCTATATATCTAGATACATATATTTTATTTGCGAGCAAAGTACTCTTTAAGTTACATGGTGATTTTGGCCATGGCTTGGTCTGGTGCAATACAATATAGTGTAAACAAAAAATGGTACTGAGGGTTCTTTTTATTTATTTTTTATAATATGATATGAGTTTTACAACTTTCAAAACATCTTCATTACTAGCACTAAGTTCCAAACTAGAGTTATTCTTATTATTTTTTTTTATTAATATATCTTTATATTGAGTTAATTTTTTGCTCTAATACATGAATTATTTAACTAGAAGAATCCATCATTTTGTTTTCTAGAAGTCTTGTAATACAATTCAGAGCGCACTAGGAGTAAGAGGTCCTGTGCAATTCTGAAAAGACACACCTAGTTGATATATACTTCTTCTGAGTCAGAAAACCATATATCGAATAGAAGGTCTAATAAGCAGCCTTACATTGTTTAACATCAATTCTAAAGGATGTAGACATTTTGGAATCCTATATTAATGGCAGTCTCAATCAAATTTTGTCACTAGGCAGCCATGCCTATCGTTGATTATTCAAGTCAATTAAGTTGACCATATCAGAATGTGAAATGTGTTACATGAGAGCTACATGAAGTCAAAGTGGGTCAAGCAATCCACACAAATTTTTTTTTTTTCGAAATGTCTTTGATGTGATACATATATAAGAATTTTTTTGAAAAACATGCTTATAATTTGAATCAATTTAAAAAATATGTTTCATTTTAAGGTTTTTTTTTTCAAAAACACACCTCTAAAATTATGATTTTATGCAAAAAAAATATAAAATATAAGTATGACTAAAAAATTATCATCATTTGTCGAAAATTCTAAATCTTGATTCACCTTGACAGAAATTCTGAATCCAGCCTATATAATTTCTCTTGAATTAAGTTGAGTGAGTTCGGAGTTTTGACTCTATAGTTATTCATTGTGACGGTTTCGACACTTCGAGAATATTTATTTGTCAATTGGATTATCTTCAGCTAGAACTAATTATCTATCAATTACTTCAAATTTAGTTGTTTTAATTTATATATATACAACCCTGTGTAGAAAAAATGTAAACAAAATCAGTTCATTTGATGCAATTGATAGATAACATATTATTGTAGAGGAATAAATATCAACTCTGAAGATTTTCACTTAGGGTGCGTTAGATTCTAAAAAATGTTCTATTTTCAGGTTAGTATTGTTATTCTAAAAGAAACGAAATATCAAACTAAAAATTTACAAATTAAAAATAGCGTTGATTTAATGCTATTTTACTAACCTAACAAAATGTCGAGTTAGCAATTAACACATGTTAAGAGTTTTGTAAAAAAAAACACATGTGAAGAATTAGTAAACTTATTATTTTATTTTTATTGCTATAATGAATTTTATCATTTTTCTTATTATTATCATTTTTTAAAAATAATGCATATTATTATTTTATTATATTATGTACGTGATTATTATTATTATTTTTGTTATTATTATTATACTTAAAAATAAAAAATATTACTTCATCCATTGTTTGTCACTATTTCAAATTTATAATTTAAATAACATTTTTGCAAACCCGAATAATAAAAAATTCACAATATTTTTGTAGCATTAGAGAACAAAAAAAATGAAATCGGTGACTTTTTCACGAATCCTTGCACTATTGAAACGCATTTGATTTGTGGTTTATGTTAATATTTCCTTTTTTGTTTTTGTTGTTTCTAAAGAGAATTGTAGTTAGATTCCGAGGGCCGTCGCTATAGAAAAAAAAAACGAATATTCTACTATAAAATTGACTTGACTTGTCGTTAAGGTTTATTTTACTTTTCTTTGTTTTGAAAGATGAATTGTAGTTAGGTTTCTGAGGGTCGTCGCTATCAATATATATATATATACTAGAAAAAATATCAAAATAAAAACTTGATATGTTCCATGTGCTCTAAAATATGTTATGTATTAATGTAAATGTAATTGGAGGAATTTGTCATTCATTCATCATCATCATCATCAAAATAAGAAACAGTGATATTTAGGTTCAACTGCAACAAAAATATATAGGCCATTCTATTTCTATCATCATCATCATCACCACCATCCTCATTAACGTCGTTGACACTGCATGCCGCCGACGTCATTGCCGTCATCGTCGTCGTCATAAAAAAACACTATGTACGATTGTTTCTGTTTCTTTATTAACTTATATTCATGCTTATGCAGTCCTTTTTCAAAAATGGAGCCAGAGGTGGCACTGAAGCAGTCAGACACCAGAGGCAGCCCTCCGGAACACCTCCAACTCCGATCATCCTCTCATGTCCCACAAACATCACTACTGTAACCTGTCATCGGGTCCCACATGCTATGTCATCTCAATCTTCATCCCCTTTACTATCTCCAACCCCAAACACCAAAACCGAGCACGATGTGCCCCCGTCTCCTTCATGTCCCGACTTCTTTCGCTACATCCATGAAGATCTAAAACCCTGGAAATTCACTGGTATAACCAAAGAAATGGTTGAGAGCGCTGAGCCTTTCACAAATTTTAGACTGGTAATAATCGACGGCAAAGCTTACTTAAGGAAATATAGAGATTGTTTTCAAACGCGGGATGTGTTTACCGTTTGGGGAATCCTTCAGTTGCTGAACAGGTATCCTGGTAGGATTCCTGACCTTGACTTGATGTTCAACTGTAATGACACACCAGTTATCAAGGCGGCTAACTATCGGTCGAAAGTTCCACCACCGTTATTTCGGTATTGCAAAGATGGAACATCACTCGAGATCGTTTTCCCCGACTGGTCCTTCTGGGGTTGGTAATTGTTTATTTTCTTTTATGTTTTGCAATTCCACCACTAGTATAATTCCTCTATTTCTTAAAAAAATTGTGCAACCTTTTGCTGATTGTCAGGGCAGAGGTCAATATAAAACCATGGAATCTGTTTCTAGAAGAAATAAGAAATGCAAGTGAGAGCCTCAAATGGAAAGATAGAGCTCCTTATGCTTTCTGGAAGGGGAATCCTTGGGTTGCCAGGACCCGGGAAGACCTTATGCGGTGTAACCTTTCTAAGGAGCATGACTGGAATGCTCGTCTTTTCGCTCAGGTATATACCTACAAATATCATTTTTGTGTTGATCATTGTGCTGGGAAATAACTGATGCATAGGTTCGTCGTTAATTCGATGACCGCGGATGATATTGCTGTTACTGGAATGACTGTCACGAGTTATCAGATGTTTATCGTACGTTGATGTGCAAATCTTACATCACTTTATTTTTGTATGCAATTAATTGTAGGATTGGATAAAGGAGAATAAAAATGGTGAATCAAACCTGGCAAAGCAGTGCACCTACAGGTACTGGCCTCCACCTCTAAAAACAAACTTCCCCTGATGTGAATTGAATAATTGCTTGTTATATAGAGTTGTTTTACCTAAATTTGTTTGAGAAGCGAGACTACATGACAATTGCACGGATAATATTTGAGTTTCTTTGACTTTACTTGAAATATGTAAATATAAATTGAATAATATTAATGGGTGTTTGTAGTGTGCTTTCAAGATATTGTTTACATATTATTTTAATGTAAATTGAATAATGTTCACTTATGCAATGCAGCAGTATATATATACATATTATTTGAGGGTGGTGTGTGTGTGTTGGGGGGGGGGGGGGGGTGTGTGTTTAACAAGATTAACAAACACCATCTTTTGTATAATAAAAAGGTACAAGATTTATATTGATGGGAGGTCATGGTCTGTAAGCGAGAAATACATACTGGCATGCAACTCGCCAACATTGCTTGTGACAACTTCATTCACAGACTTCTTTTCAAGAGGTTTGATGCCTGGCAAACATTACTGGCCGATAAACGCCAATAAAAAGTGCAAGTCAATCAAATTCGCCGTCGACTGGGGGAACACTCATCAGAAACAGGTATAGGTCTCTTTTTGAGATATAGAGCTATCTCATTTATGGTGCACCTAAATCCAAATATGTTCAGTGAGAAATCTCATGTATAGGTCTCTTTTAGAGATCTTGGGCTAAATTTCAATTCATGATTTTTTCACATTATGTGTACTGAACTTTGAAGGAATTTGCTACAACTTCTAATCCATCATAAAAGAACCATCATAAATTTGATACGTATGAATAACGACTACTGCAAAATTTATCAGGCGGAAGATTTGGGAAAAGGAGGTAGCCTCTTCACTCAAGAAGAGCTGAGAATGGAGAATGTATATGACTACATGCTACATTTACTGACAGAATATGCAAAACTGTTGACTTTTAAACCAACTATACCAGAGAAAGCAAGTGAAATATGCATCGAATCGATGGCATGTTCGGCCACTGGCCAGAAAAAAAAGTTTATGTTAGAGTCCATGGTGAAATCGGTGTATGACTTCGAACCATGCTCATTGCCACCTCCATTTGACGAGAAAGAACTTGATGAAATTGCCAGAAGAAAAGAACAGTACCTCAAGCAAGTAGACAAAATGGAAAATGAGGGTAAATTGTAAAAAAAAAAATGATACTGTATGTATGTTGAATTCTTTGAGTGTTTGTAGTCAATAGGATGATTTTGTAGAGTCATCACACCATGAAGGGTTATTATTCATAAAAAAATGGAATAGCAGGTTGTAGATATTCCTACATAGCTTCTTTCATTGTCAGTGAATCCAGCATTCGTTCAACATTTTCTATATGTGCAATGGAATCAAGGATGATAGTGCGGATATGAAGCAAGGAGAAATTTCAGGTACTATTATTCAGTATTCACAATTTTCAAATTACTCGAGGCCAAGAATTCTTTCGACTCCGTATGAGACATGCAACAAGGTGTGTGTTTGAATCATCATAAATAACATTATCTTGAGTTAGTGTTGTTATCTCAATCAAATGTGATCCAAACAAAAAATAATAAATTGTGAATAGTACTGAATTCACTACTACAAAAAATCTAACAATTACTAATGTCGCATTGGGACAACTGCATGCATAATGAGGGGGAGCTATGCATTTCTCGTTCTACAACCTTTTGCACAATTTACAAAAGGGAGATAAATAATATGTGCTAAAATTATCAAAGCAAATTTTTCAAACATGTACATATATTATAGTTTTGCAAATCGACAAAAGAAGGAGATTGTTGTATCAAACAATTTCTTCAAATTTGTCAATTTGTAAAACAAATTTGAACTTTACAAGATTGTGTGATGTTGAGATTCTTACAGATGCCAAATTGAAGAAGCAAATTGGTCAAGAACAAGCTAAAAAAATTAAATGCAAGCTCCGGGAATCATTAGGTGGAGTTTTGATACTAACTCAGATGGGACTGAAAATGCTCTAGTATGGGCAATCCCAATATCGGCAGTAGACCTCGTCGTGATCTTTCCAACGCCACGAAGAACTTCAGAATTGGAGTTACGAGTCAAAAGTTGTGGCCAATTGAAGAACGAGCTAACTCAAGAACAAGCATCAATATTCAAGATCAAGCTGAAGAATTGATTAGATTATTTGTAAACTAAGAATATTTAAATTTGAAATTTAAAAGAACAAAGAAAATAAAAATAATGTTCTGACATTATTTAACGCCTAGTTGGCGTTATAATGCTGTCTTGAAAATACACATAAACCATATCTGACAAAAAAAACAGAACCACCCGTCATGTAACACAAGTTGGCATTATAACGGTAGACCAAGAACCAGAATTTGTCTATGTACCAAAAAATAGAGCCACCCGTTACGTAACGCTAAGTTCGAGTTATAACGATAGACCAAGAAACCAAGAAAATTGGCTATGTACTGAACTGACCGAGCGTAGCATTACGTAACGCTATGTAGTGTTATAATGGTAAACCAGATAAAAACCAGAATTTGGCTAAGTATCGAACTGACAGAGCAACCAATTGTGTAACGGTATGTTAGCGTTATAATGGTAGACCAAGAAACAAACCAGAATTTGGTGAAGTACTATACATACCGAGTCTACCGTTATGTAACTCCAAGTAGGCGTTAACTTGTTCCTTCTGAAAAATTGAAAATAAATTTGGAATAATTTTTTCAGATCTTAATATAGCGTTATAACGCTACATAATATACACTGATAGCATTATAACGCTACATAATATACACTGATAGCGTTATAACGATATCTTTCGTTCTGACCTAATTCAACTAGATCTGAAAACTATATAAACAAGGCAACTGCTAGCATTTCTTCTTGAAGAGATTTCAGCCGTTTTCTAACTTGTTAGCAGCCACCATTAATAATCCTTTGAGCCTTAATTCATTTTCAAATTTCTTTGCTTAAAATCTCAAGTTGATTTATTCAAATCAAAGCTCTCAATCTTGTTTTCAAGTTATTGCTATTTACTTCGGGTCTGGTTTTCATCCTTGATGAGTAAGGAGCTAGATTTCAGTCTTTGTAAGAGACTTGTGTGTTAGTGCATCGGCTCGACCTCGTTGTCACGTCTGGAAATCGAGAGTTTCGGAGAGTAGGCTTGTCAATATTCAACCTCCGTTAAATCTTGGTGTTCTTGTGTGGTTGCATTATTTGCGATTTCTATTTATCTTAATTGCTATATAATTGTCTTAGAAGAATAAAATTGCTAGAGTTATAAATGCCTTGAATTGTTTACGCTTCCGTAATTAGAAATTAATTAAGTCAAATCGATAGTTACACTTCTCCCATTACTTGTTAGTCATATCAATTGAAAAAATGTATTAATTAAATTGGTTGAATTGTTTATATTTTTTTATTTGGAAATTGTCATTAGAAAATGAATCGTGCATTATTTGTAGAAATAACCCTAGGTTTTTAAATAATTTATTTATCCCTCTAGAGTTCAACAGTTTCACGATGTCAAGTTGATCTTTTTATCAGTAGAGTTCACAACTCAAATTTGACTATGTCGCAACTTGATGTTTGAGTATTTTTATTTTTTACTACGAGTTTACGACTGTCTAATTTAAATTGTGAATTCAGTCGAATGCAAATCCAATTTGACATAATAAAAATAGACAGAGCTATCAATGATGAAAGCTTGCGAGGATAAAAAAACAAAAAATAAATATGAATCTATCACGTTTAGCTGAACTTGCTATCAAAATATTATGCAATATTTTTAATAAGTTCAGCTAAGTGCGACAATTTCATATTTTTTTTTCTGTTTTGATTATCACAAGCTTTCATATTTGAGGCTCTTTTCGTGATATCAAGATTGATTTGTGATCGATAGAATTCACAACTCTAATTTAGCTTTGTTGCAAAGGAGAGACTTGAGTATTTATTGCTCTGAATTTATGAAAAAATGCAACAATAAAAACTAAAAGTTACATATATTTGAGCTTGAGTCGAATTTGCTACAAAACAATAACATTTCAAATATAATGAATTAAAATCCTCAATTTGACAATTTAATTGAATGAATCCTTACGTTGTTGATTCTTTGAATATTGAAAACAAAGTCATAAAGCGTTGAGCCCAACATCCTTAGCCTCCTGTTTTTTTTGGGCTCGTCTGGTTTCTTCTCATCTATCACTGTGTATATGGGAAAACAATTGCTCTCACGAAATTTTTAATAATTTTTCTCTCTACTTTTGAGTTTATTTGTGATATCTTTGATTTTATATTGAATTGTGATTGTAAAGTGTCTTAAGATCTTATAGAATTGTTAAGTGTCTTGTGATATCTTTGTCTTGTTGTTCGGTTTTCTTGTGCTTGCACCTATATATATAAATCAAGAAGTAGAGAGAAATATATCACAAGAAAACTCAAGAAATAGATAGAAAGAGATAGAGAGCAAAGGATAGACATCCGGTTGGCTCACCATATAATGTATTACATTAGTCTTTGCCTACTCCACGAGACATCTGATTTTCACACCAAACCAAAATAAACAATACTATACCAAAATATTTTACAACAAAACTTATTCAAAAAATCTTAAGATCCTTTGATAACACAACTTGCAATGTATAACAAACACAAAGTTCCTACATGAAACTAACAACAAAGGTTTCTCCACAAAACTAAAAACAAAGGTTCCTCCACGGTACAAAGAATTTAATCATTGAATCAAACAAATTCTTGTAATTGGCAACACAACTTTCAAAACATCACAAAAGATGATTAGACAATGACTATAATAAATTCTCTTTAGCTTTAATAATGATTGAGGTTTGAATGCTTGTAATAGAAGATTTATGTGTTCTGTAAGTGCTCTTAATCACTTGTAAATTTGTGGAAATATTTTCTTAATCTTCCTTGAAGCATCAAATCTGTTTATGTAGGCATTGGCCTTACACGACTTCATCCGACACCAAAATACAATACCATGCGTTACAATGAATCTGAATCTCGTTATAATGCCTTCAACAATTTCGAAAAATGAGAAGTATGCCATGAAAGTCAAGCGGATGGAAGCTAATTAAAGGAATGAGAGAATATATTGACCCCCAACACCCTCCCCTCCCTCTCTTCCCCTCCATTATTTTTGGTACACTAATATGATGTAAAATTGTAGGAGAAAAAATGACTATTATGTAATTTATTTTATTTTATTTGTAATTGGTATGCAAAGAGCCCTCTGTAATTATAACATCGAATGAGTTATTATGGATTATTTTCCAACCTTAAGGCGCATGAAACATGACCAACGGCTGCATGCCAATGTAAGGAGCATAGACTTCATAATAGTAGCTCATAAATTGAGTTTAACTAAACGAAGAAAGTTTAAGAATAGAAACAAAAGTAGAAAATATTACTTCTACTCGGTAGAGCCAACTCATTGCATTCTAAATTGACCATAGTTGGATCCAAACATGAGCTCCATACAAACATCGCTCTGATACGCAAGCAAAAGCTTTGTACCTTAAAATAAAAGTGATTACGTCTCATTATTTTTGCATTTTGCAATCAATGTATGTAAGAAATTGTGCATTCATCTCTCTGGCCTCTCTTCAGTTAAACCTGCCAGGTTCGTACAAGGCAACAAAAAACATCACTCAGACAATTCATCGAACACCTTCAGTGCACTACGTATAATACATAAAAACCTGGATTAGAGGCACGATTTACTATGCGTATGCCCTTTTGTTCCTAAATAACGATACAACGACACTATTACATATGTATCAATTTGGTAATCTTGAGTTATTACCCTGTAGGCTTTTGGTGTAAGACCAGAAACACACCAGCAACGCCATCTGTGACATCTCTTACAGAGACTCGCCACAAACAAATGTACCACCAGGTTAACCATACTAGCGAATTACAAAAAAAAAAAAAAGTTAAGAGATTATTGTTAGAGAAGAGAATGCTAGCTACATCGTTGAATTTAACCCCACGGATCAGATAAAAAATACAGCTCTCTGATGTATTAAAAGTGCAACAGAGGATATGGTTCCGCGCTTCACAGGGGTGCAACTGTTCAACGATCAGCCTCGATCTCTCTCTCTCTCTAATTTCTCCATGTATGCAAATTTGGGCCAGGTCACATTTTGGGCTGAGAAAGATAGAAAGTAATAGTTGCTTAATCTGGGCCTTATATGATCTCCGATTATACATATATATCAGGCTCATTCTCAAATTTGTTCAAATTTGTTCAAACATGAAAAGGTTTTTCTCAATCTCTCATAAAATAGCATCACACAATTAGTCACAATCTTCACAACTGTATGATAACAAAGTCTATACGTATGCACGGGTCGTTGCAATATATACTTTTTTAAAGATAACTATATATGAAAATCATTCTTAATTTCACAACTGTATTAATAAAAGTTATAACTGGTACGTACCGGTACCACGCGTTAATGGTAAGCAACCCCAGGTTGTTCTAGATTTGGCACACCCGGCACCCCATTTTCTCGGAAGCTATTCTTCAACCGCGCGTTAATGGTATGCACGGGTCATTTACTGCGCTGTAAAGTACGAACGTCCAGATTTGATTCAGGAAGGATCTGATATTATAAAATTTAGCTCTGACTGCGCGGTAGAAGATCTCTTCCCATTTTCTCTAGTATATAAGCGCATGTTTTGTCTTCAAAGCAAAGGTATATATAGGAGCATGGCCAGTATCTAGCATAATTAATATTAAGTATTGTTAAAGCTGTTTTGTTTCTTTTGTCTAACAGCCATACTTCAAATGCACATGAGAGTGGTGGTTAGAAAATTGTAAAAAAGACTTGCCATGGTAGCTTCCACAACACCAATATGCATGAATTTACATCGGACCAGCTAAGGCCTGAATTGGTTGGTATGGAGATATTTTCGATGTAGTTATATAGGGTGGCAAATGAGTCGAGCTGGCTCGACTTATGAAAGTACGAGTCGAGTTCGATACATGAAAATACGAGTCGAATCAAGCTGATTCATGAAATGAAAATGAGTCTAAACGAGCTACACAATAATCATTTTTTAAGTTTATTTCGAGCGAGTTGCAAGTCTGAATTTTTTTTAGACATATTCCAACGAGTTTCTGTTAGTTTATTATTTACTAATATATTTATCATTTTAATAACTTAAAATTTTAATAAAAATACAAATTAGAAATATTTCATTACTTAAATACAAATTAAGAGTTTCAAATCAAAGTTTTTAAAACAAATCAATAGTCATTAATAAATGATTGAATATATTACATTGTATCATATTTTATTCTGAGTCAAACTATTATGAACTCAGATGATTCAAGTTTGAGGAGTAATACAAGCTATACGAGTTGAATACAAACAAGCCTATCGAGTCAGGAGCCAAATACAAACGAGCTTATGAAAATACGAGTCGAGTTCTACTCATTAAAATACGAGTTGAACCAAGCTAACTCACGAGATGAAAATGAGTCTAAACGAGCTACACTAATCATTTTTAAAGTTAATTTCGAGCGAGTTACGAGTCTGAAATTTTTTTAGATAGATCCCAGCGAGTTTTCGTTAGCTTATTATTTAATAATATATTTTTCATTTTAATAACCATAAATTTTAGTAATAATAAAAATTCGAAATATTTCATTACATAAATGCAAAATAAGAGTTTAAAATCAAAATTTTTAAACAAATCAATAATCATTAACAAATGAATGAATATATTACATTATATCATATTATATCCTGAATCGAGCTATTATGAACTGAGACGATTCAAATTTGAGGAGTATTATGAGCTATACGAACTGAATACGAACGAGCCTATCAAATTACGAGCCAAATACAGACGAATTTATATGAGCTTTTCCTGAGTTGATCTCGAGCGAGTCACGAGCTTTTTGAACACTCCAATCGATATGATTCTTTAAATATATAATAGTTGGATTGTTATTTATGACACCAAATTTTAACGTCTCTTGCGATATTGGAGTTTGCATCTCGCCGTAGAGAGACAACAACTTTGGTGACATCAACTATAACAACAACCATTTTTCATTTTCAAAGTCCAAATTATTGATCCAAATCGTTGAATATGATCTCCACAATAAAATACGTTTGCAGATTAAATTTATATTTTTTGAATTTTTTTACTATTTATTAAGACGGGTGCAAAAATATGTCAAAGTTACAACTACCTAAATCATTGAATTTTACATCCATCTTAATAAATAGTAAAAAAAAAAATCAGAAAAATGTAAAATTTGAGCTGCAAGAGTATTTTATTATGAAGATCATGTTCAACAGTTTGAATCAACAATTTGGACTTTGAAAATGAAAAAAATAATTGTTATCATAGTTGGTGTCATCCGATCCCTTCACTATATATATATATATATATATATATAGAATTAGTATATGTTGCCGTTATTTTGATGGCATACTGATGTCATCGGATCGATTTGAACGCTCGAATTAGATTGAAGCTCAGTTAAGATAATAAACAAAAATGTCAAAAACCTAATTGCAGTTCTTTACGAAAAAATCTTTTGGAACCGACCTGTCAGTGACCTCCGGCTCCGAATAGAGAATTCGCACTCTGATTTGTGCAAAAGCAAGCCATGCACTAGCTAGGTTGTTTCCTTTTCGAGAAGTTTAACAGAGTGATGCACATTCAACTAGAATCATGTGTGAACAGAGACAGAGAGAGAGAGAGACTGAGACAGCATTTTTTTTTCTTTTTCTTGAAGATTCGTCAACTTTTCAAGTCGTTAGATTTGCGCAGGTAGTAGTATAGTTGTTTAAGCGAAAGCAACAACGCGCCTGACTTTTTTAATATTCGATTTATCGAGTGAGGATAAATTGGAAAGAAAAAGATGGTCGTAATAATTGATCATGAATGCAGGGACCACATTATAAGTCTAAATAGTTTGTTCGTAAAGAAAGTGGAGTCTGTGTTAAGCCTTTATGGAGAAGATGGAGTTCAGGTTATTTTTAGGAGGAGTTTTTTTCAAAAAAAAATTTGAGGAAAAAAAAATTTAGGAGGAGTTTTTTCAAATTTATATTCTGATTTGTTTGTTGGTGTGTGTCGTAAGTCTACGGACAACTATTACGCAACACAATACTTGTCACAGAAGATCCTTACAACTCTCATTAATTATGTAACAAATTGCTATTAATACTATTAATAGTTAGTTAGACACATAGGTTAAAGCTATATATATCATTGTAATTAGTCTCCTGTAATATAATCAGTTTAATAAAATGAAACAATTATCTTCTCTAGCTACTTTACAATCTATGTTATCATCTCTCTCAGTTCTTACATGGTATCAGAGCTTCTCAAGATTAGGGGTGCAAACAGATCGGATACGAACGGTTAATAGCATTATCGTATTCGTATCTGCTATTATTTTTCGGATACGGATATGGATTCGGATAGTTCCGAATACGGATACGGATCAGATGATAAACAGATACGGATACGAATCGAATAATAAACGGATATGGATGCAAATACGGATATAACTCGGATAATTAAATGAAATGAGTACATTATGAAAATTCGTTAATATATCATTATTCAATAATAAAATTATTTTAAATTATATTATAAAATAAATATAATGGAATAATTAAAATGTTGCAATGAGTACTGTCTTTATAATTTATTTTTCTAATATTATAAATAATCAAAACAATTAAATAATTAATTTACTTAGCTATAAAAAAAAGAAACATAAATACAATGGACTTGAGCTGACATATTTACCGGATCGAAAGTTCCGGATTCGGATAATTATCCGAATCCGTATTCGGTTCAAAATTCGAAACTGTATCCGTATTCGTATCCGAAAAAATTATCCGTATCCATATCTGTATCTGTATTCGAAAATATCCGAATCCGAAAATATCCAATATCCGTTAAAATCCGGATCTAGATCCGGATAATCGGATAAATATCCGATTCGGTTGCACCCCTACTCAAGATCCTTTCTTCTTCCTCTTCTTGTTCAAAGTCGACAATGGCGATGCCACCAAAAATCAACTCAATCCTCTCTCCCTCTCATTCAATCTCTACTATTCATCATGAATACTCTTCAAATTCAACGAATTCACTAGTCTCACTATCTTTACCAGTTGCAATTAAACTTACTGAAGCGAATTTTCTCACCTGGAAATCGCAAATTTTACCACTGATTCATGGTCACGATCTCAGCCGTTTTCTCGATTCACCACCACCCAACTTAGTAATTCATCTGCTCACAGGACAAATTGAACTCAATTCTTCCTACTTGCCATGGCACCGCCAAGATCAGCTCTTGCTATGATGGCTTAGATCATCGTTGACGGAATCGATACTGGCACAGGTGGTTTTTTGCTCCACCACCAAGGAGTTTTGGAAAACCCTAGAAGATTATTTTTCCTCTAGCTCTAAACACGACTCCACGAGCTCAAACGGCAAATTCAGACAATATCCAAAGGAGACTCCTCTTGTTTTGATTATCTCCTTCGTCTTCGTCGAATCGCTGACGAATTAGCTTTTATCGGTGCACTAATTCTAGAGGAGGATCTCGTCACAACAGCCATTAATGAATTAGGCATCAAGTTCAATTCTATCGTTGCTGCTCTCTCTACAGCTCGATGCCACAGTTCATTCTCCTTTTCAAACTTACGTGGTCTACTCCTCAGCCATGAAACACTTCTTCAGACTCAGTCGATTTCGACAGCTCAACCATATGCCTTCTACACTAACAATGGAAGAGGATCTCGATTTCAAAGCCAGCCCAACTCATACCAAAATCCTCATATCCGACCCAATGCCTTTGATCACAGCAAGCCCAACTTTTCTCCTGTCGAATCCAGAAACATGCCTCTATTGCCTAATCCATCCACAGCCTCTACCCAAAACGAATTAAAGCCCAATTGTCAGATCTGTTCTCGACAGGGCCATATTGCAAAATTGTGCTATTGGAGATATGCCAAGGATAATGAATGGAAATCCAACCCAAAATTCAAAGCTTATAATGTAAAATCAATGCCTCAATGCAATGATCCAACCAATTGGGTTCTTGATTTGGGTGCAAACAATCATGTCACTAGTGACTTGAACAATCTTTCATCTTTCTTTGAATACAATGGACCCGACAAGCTTCAAATAGAAAACAGTATTGTTATCTCCATTTCTCACATTGGTTCAAATTTATTTTCTATAAACAATCATTCTATAATTCTCATTAATGTGCTTCATGTACCTAATTTTTCTACCAATCTTATTAGTTTATCGCAGCTACTTCATGACAATCCATCTCTTTCAATTAATTTTTCTCATTCTTCTTGTACCATCAAGGACCTCCGCATCAAGACTCTTCTCCTACAAACACCTAGCACAAATGGACTTTACCTCTTCAAGATGAAGCCATCCTCACATTCCTCTAATATCAATTCTCCCCAAGCCTTTGTTGGCACTTCTACAAATGTATGACATGCAAGACTTGGTCATTCATCTAATTCTACTATATTGAAAATTATTAACACATATAGCCTACCTTGTATTAGGACTTTTCATTCTTTGTGTAAAGATTGTACACAAGCTAAAGCTCATGTATTATCATTTTCATCTTCTTCCTCTTCTTCTACTCAACATTTTCTGATATATGGGGTCCATCCTCTATTATTTCTTCAGATGGCTATAAATACTATATTTCTTTTATTGATGATTTTTTCCATTTTACTTGAGTTTACTTTATGAAGCACAAAGTGAAGTATGCAATATTTTCTCTATTTTTAAATCACAAGTAGAAATATTCTTAATACAACTATTAAAGTCTTAAGAACCGATGGAGGGACCGAATATAAACCAATTACATCAAAGTTTCTCCAAATTATTCACTAAACAACTTGTCCTTACACTCCTCAACAAAATGGAGTGACCGAACGAAAACATAGACACATTGTAGAACTTTCTTTAGCTACTATGTCACATGCATCCATACCATTAAAATATTGGGATGAAAATTTCTCTAGTATTGTTTATCTTATAAATAGGCTACCAACTCAAACTCTAATTCCATACAAAACATTATTTGACAAAGAACCCGATTACAAAATATTAAGAATTTTAGGTTGCTTATGTTTTCCTCTCACACAACCATATAATAAACACAAACTTAAAATGAGGTCTCAACCACGCATATTTATTAGCTATGGCATTTCACAAAAAGGATATCGATGTAATCTTTCAACAAATAAAATTATAGTTTCTCGAAATGTGCAGTTTGATGATTCAAAATTTCCTTTTCAAGATTTTAATACTAACCCAATTGAAACACAACAGCATCAATTCCTTTATGTTCCTCTTACTTTAGTTACTTCGACATGTTCTCAAAATAAACCCATTCAAACCCAAACAACACTCCCTATTACAATAGAGCCCAATATTATGGTTTCATCGATTCAGTCTAGGCCTCTCTCAATCACACAAATAGCCTAGAGCCCGTCACAAGAGACTCCGATATCCAGTAGCCCAGACCCAGCCCAAAAACAAGATTCAAATTTAATTATCTCCAACGACTACAATACTTCTCCTGCTCCCTCCATTCAACAGTCTCATGCCTTCGATTCACAATCTTCAGACTCATTTTATCAAACAGTTGCTGTGCTTCCTTCTTCCATTCCCACCTTGACAAATAGTTTACATAATCCTCCAAACACTCATACCAGGTTACGAGAACTAAAGACAACACACGCAAACCTAGGTAATTTCCAGATTATATCTACCATCATGCTCATACAGAAGTCGAACCCACCAGTTTTACTCAGGCTGTCAAGTATGATTCCTGACGCTCGGCCATGTCAACTGAACTAACTGCACTCGCCAAGAATAATACCTGGACACTTGTACCATCACCTGAAAATCAAAAAGTAATTGGGTGCAAATGGATTTACAAGATCAAACAAAATTCCGATGAATCAATAGATCGGTACAAGGCCTGTTTGGTAGCCAGAGGTTTTAGCCAACATGCTGGTATTGACTATGACGCCACTTACAGTCCTGTTGTTCGAGCAATAACAATTCGAGTTGTTCTTTCTTTAGCAATCTCCTCCAGATGGGCAATCAGACAATTGGATGTATACAGCGCTTTTCTCAATAGAGACTTGACAGAGAAGGTTTACATGGAACAACATCAGGGGTTTATTGTCAATTCCAATCCAGATTATGTTTGCCTTTTACACAAATCTTTATATGGACTTAATGGACTTAAGCAAGCCCCCCCCCCCCCCCCCCCCGCCCCCGCGTGCTTGGATCGAAAAACTTAGCACTACAGTATTTTGGGTTTAAAGCCTCTTCTTATGATTCCTCACTATTTCTCCTTCATAATCAAGGGCAAGTTCTACTAGTTTTAGTGTATGTTGGTGATATTTTGGTCACTGGCAGTGATTTAACTCAGATCAAGGATTGTATTGCAAAATTACACTCTACTTTTGCAATCAGAGATTTAGGTGATATTCACTTCTTTCTAGGTATTGAAGCAAAGTTCAACAAAGAAGGTCTTTTCTTATCTCAAACCAAGTACATCACGAACTTGCTTCAACGAGTAAACATGCTGCACACAAAAGCTTGTCTTACCCCTATGGCTTTCGGGACAGTACTTACTCAAAATGGTTGTACACCTTGCCAAGATTCTCACCAATATCGTAGCGTTGTTGGGGCCTTACAATATGCTACATTGACGAGACCAGACATTGCCTTTGTCGTCAACAAGGCTTCTCAGTATATGCATTTGCCAACTGAAGATCACTGGTCAGCAGTAAAGCAAATCTTATGTTATGTGGTTGGAACCATTAAAACTGGCATTCAAATTCATAACTTTTCATCTTTGCAAATTCACGCCTATAGTGATGCTAATTGGACAGGCTCTACAGATGATCGTCGTTCTACATCAAGTTTCTGTGTTTTTCTAGGCAACAACCTAGTGTCATGGTGTGCCAAGAAACAACCAACAATTTCAAGATCCAGCACATAGGCTGAGTACCGTAGCCTGACATTAGCATGTATAGAGATAATGTGGCTCCAATTTCTTCTCAAAGAATTACAATGCTCCTCTTCCACACCTCCAACTCTATGGTGTGACAAAATTGGCGCAACATTTCTCGCTTCTAACCCGATGTTTCATGCCAGGACAAAGCACATCGAGATAGATTATCACTTTGTTCGGGAAAAAGTGGCCAATAAACAACTACATGTTCAGTTTTTATGTTCCAAGGACCAAATTGCCAAGCTCAATGTGTCTAACGCTCCATTGGCTTGAGAGGGGTGTATTAGGCAACACAATACTTGCCACAGAAGATTCTTATAGTTCTCATTAATTATGTAACATATTGCTATTAATAGTTAGTTAGACACATAGGTTAAGGCTATATATATCATTGTAATCAGTCTCCTGTAATATAATCAGTTTAATGAAATGAAACAATTATCTTCTCTAGCTACTTTACAATCTATGTTATCATCTCTCTCAGTTCTTACAACAACGAATAAAAAAAGAAGAAGTGGAGTATGTATTGTATTCATGCGATTGAAAATTAATGTCGCACGGTGTGACGAGTCAACATCCTAGAGGAATTTGTACTTTTTTGTTAGGTTTCTCTGTCATCTGGGGTTAAGTAGGATAACAAGGCAAAACCAAAAAAATATATTCAAGTGAGACAAAATTATATCGATATTTGCGCTTTATTGTGCATATATAAATATTAAAAAAATGTTGGGAAAGATATTTTAGTTGATATTATCATCACTACAGAACTCATTATTCAAATTAAATAAAATTAAGCTTCTTATTAGTGATTTTATTGTACAGTTTATTTTTTTATAATAGTGTAAAGTTTCTATTATTCATGTTAGTGGTATCAATTTTAAACTTAAATAATGCACAAAATAAGTTGCTTAATAAAATTATTAATTTCAGACCTTATCTTATTTGATGTTAATAATAAAATCAGTATTGGAACCACCTATCCAGTAATACTTTCTGTCTTTCTCGCGAAAGCGGAACCCAGAGAAAAAAATCCCAAAAAAACTCGGAAATCCTAGGTGGGGGAGGCCGGCTGCGCCGCCTCCCCTCGCCTTCCAAACTCCTCTCTCTCTCCCCTCTCCCCTCTACTACTTCCTCTCTTCTCTCTTTTTCTAGAAATCCAAGCAAGCCGTCTCTCATCGTCTCACTCTCGCTTCGGCAACTACGACCACCGCCTCGCCTCACCGACGCACGATTATGATGGACCTCAGCCCTCTGACTCTCCCAATGCCACATGACTCCGATCGGGTTCATATCTGGAGCACTACCGGCCTCACCTCACTGACGCACCGACTGGGCACAAATATGAAGCACCACCCGACGCATCGACCTCGCCTTGCCACACCGACGCACCGACAGATCTGGAACAACATCCGACGCACCGACTAGGTCCAGATCTGCGACTCACTGACGCACCGACCGAGTACCGACGCTCCAACTCACCTGACGCGCCGATCGGGTACGACCCCGCATCACCGACGCACCAACATCACCTCACTGACGCACGACCACAGCATCAGCGACTCCGACGCACGATCTACCGTTCTCCCACCGATCGACGACGGCCGCTACTTGTATTTCAGTTCTAGTTTTTGTTTTATTTTTATTTTGAATTTTTCTTTTCTTTCTTTCTTTTTCAGTTTTTTTTTCATCCTTGTAAATATTTCATTCATTTTAATGAAAAAATTGATAGACATTGGATCTTCCTTAAAAAAAATCGATATTGATTAAAATATCAACTACAATACATATGTGCCAGCAAATATGTATCAGTAGGGATATGCCATAAGCCCCTAGCCCCTGGCCCGGCCCCTGTAAAGCCCCTGTCAGACCCGGCCCTGATCCGGCCCTTAATAAGATTTTGAAAGGGCCGGGCCTTATAAGGGCCGGGCCTTATAAGGGCCGGGCCTTATAAGGGCCGGGCCTTAGAAGGGCCGGATTCGTTCAAAAAATATAGGCCCCTATTGACCCGGCCCTTTCAAGCCCCGACCCCTTCGGCCCTCTGCAACCCTTACCCACTCCAGCCCCTCAGACCCTTATCAACCCTTTCATAATTAAAAATAAAATAAAAAATGAGACCAAAGCCCTTATTACCCGACCCTTATCCTGTCCTTATCCGGCCCTCTGCAGCCCCAGGGGCCTGATAAGGGCCGGGCCTATTAATTTTAATTAATTTGTTTATTAAATTCTAATATTATTAATTAATTTTTAATTAAAATTTAATATATACAACCGCATCTATATCTAAGCATTTTTTAAATTGTCGTATCGCCTATCGTATCAAACACGATACCGACACCCGCACTTGTACAACTAGACCTGTCTAACGTGCGTAACGATCACGAAAGATGATAGTTTTGTTAATCGTTTTGTTTAATGAACGATTAAGAAATTTTATTTTGTTCATTGTTTCGTTGAAGAAAACGATTAGAACGATCGAAACGAAACACAACGATCAAACTCATTCTCTTCGCTCTTCATCCATCTCCTCTCTCATCACACTAAATCAAATTAAAAACTGGTGGTGAACGATTCTAATCATACACCAGAATCAAATTATTCATCTCCTCATTTGAGCAATCCTTCATCTCATCTCTCATCACCTTCTTTCAGTATAGTGTTTTTCTCTGAAATCAAAATAATTCTAACAATACATAGTCACAAACGAAATTACGAAACAAACGATCACGAAAAAATATGCTTTCGTTAACCGTTTTATTATTTAAACGAAAGAAATTTCTTTAATCGTAATCGTTTCATTTGTCACGAAACGAAAAACGATTAAACGACCGATCATTAACAGACCTACGTGCAACACAGTTTTCAACTTTCTAAGTCTGCAATTTCATGTGTTTGATTCGGTCCACTAAATAAAATATAAGATATTTTAACAGTAATGACTAATGAGCGATATAAGAGGTGCTGTTATTCCCAATTCCGATTCTTGTCTCTGCGGCGCAGAAACCGATTCATTCAGACTCAAAAGGCTTCGAGATTCGTGCACAAAACTTTCTGTAAAATCTGTCATGATCGATTCATAAGTTTTAAGTGTAATATATGTTTTCTACTTATGATTTTTTTTTTTCAAATTTATAATGAAAAATCATTATTAAGATTTTTTTGCATTGTTCCATCTCCAAAAAAGAGAAAAATCAAAAGAAAATCAAAAGGACCTCTCCGCTGTCGTGGTTCTTTCGATCGGAAGAACCCTCAAAATCAATCTCGTACTTTTGAGGCATACAAGAGGAATCAGATCTTGTGTTGCGCGGGACGGTGTAACGCAGTATCTAAACCGTTCGATTTACATTGATTGCATCAAGATTTGTGTCAAAGTATAAATGCATTTCTGATTTTCATCGCTGGCGGTCGATCGCGAAGTTGACGGTCGATCCAGACCGCGGATTCAGGTCCCATATAAGAGCCAATATTATAATTAATGGGACACGAACTCTATATGTTTGCTTCTGGATCAAACATAGAATGCCGCATTTAATTGAATCATGCATTTTGCCTTGTTACACAGTACATTAAAATCCAGGCAAATAAATGATATCCGGAGCAAATTTACAGGGAAGCACCAAATTACTTTGCCTCGTGTGACATGTTGATTCATCAAATTAAAATTTTGGGACTATGACAAATTATTCGCTTATTCCTCGATTCCATATATACTCAATTTTTTTTTTTGTAATAATTGAGGTTATTGCTCTCAAATATTATCAAATTTGATCTAAATTTTTTCATGACATTTTATTTTCACCGGACCTCGATCGAACCCCGCTATTCGATACTCATAATCGACGTTCTGATGTTGTTGTTTATGCCAACAATAGTATAACCAAGTTTTTTTTATCAATGAATTATTACATTTATGGTTAAAATAAATATTTCACACAATTATTCTTTGATTTAATGGCAAATGTAATGCTCTTATATGATAATTAAGTGACTAATAGTGCTAATAATTAATTCTAGATACTACAAATTTTTGCAAGCATACAACTAATTAAGTATAACAGATACGAGTGTCGATTTCTCAAATTAAGAATCGGAAAAAAAATACTTTTAAATTAACAAATTCAAACTAACACATGTTTGAATTTTAAAACATAACATTTGTATCCTAACCAATTATTTAAAACAATTAATTAAACTAACTAAGAATTACGATTTTCTCTAACTTAATCTAATTAATTTTCTTATTTATTTAATATATTTTCTTATTGATTTCTAATTGTTAATTATTTCCAATTCAATGTTTTGTCCTTAGTTAATTATTTAAACTACCTAACTAATCATGTTCAAAATTATCTAAATAATTCAAGCACTCTTAATGATTTGTGATTAGCCCTAAATGCAATTAATTACTTAGTTTTCTCTCATTAAATTCATCACTTCATTAATTAATATTTTTTAGGAAGCCGATACAGATAACCCCAACTCGATACCAACTTTCGATATCAGAATAACTTGCATAATAACACTTTTAGATACTGACTTTCAATACACGAATATTCATTTGTTATGCATATTACTTTAGTTATTATGCAAGTTATTCTGATATCAAAAGTTTATATCGAATTCGAAATTTGAATAACATTTTTTATTATTTAACGTGTACCCTTTAGGTTTTTTGAACATTATAGTGAAAGACAGTTAAGGGACAATTAAAAAAACAATCAAATTGAATGAAATAAAAATAAAAGAATTAGTGAGGAGCGTGTAAGAAAAATAATTAAGAGAACAATAATTTCTCAACAAAAATATGGTTTGCAACTTGAACCTAAAGAAAAAAGAAATTGATTTTAGATTTACAAAATAAAAGGGGCTTAATTACTGGCGATTTGGATTATTATTCACTAATTAAAAATATTATATATGTAGTTAGTTGAATTTGATTGACATCCTGCTCATGGATCAACCCCACTTAGCTCTTTACTATTATATTATAAAATAATAAAGCACAATGTTCTTTTTAAAGGGACCAAACTAAAGCATCATTGATAGCCAGTCTTAACGAAATTAAAAGTTATAATAGTCTTAACGAAATTAAAAGCATCATTGATTGGTTTCCACAAAAAATAATCACTTTTACCACTCACAACCACGCCAATTGTTTTCTGTCTGACTCTCAAAAAAATAAGAATTACATTCATGACTTTACCTTCAAATATTTTACAATCATAGCTCTATTTTTATGCGTTCAGTGTTCAGAAGTATTTTCTGAACTCACACGTTCAGAAATAGAGGTCACTCGAGTTTACAAAGCAAAAAAAAAATACCAAGTACTATTGAAATTTGCGTTCACGTCCGAACGTAGCGTCTGAACGTGCATCCAGACGTGTCGTTCACAACGTTGCATGAAAGCAGTGTTCAGAAGCTACGTTCAGGCTTGAACGCAGATTTGAAATTTTGCATCATACTTAATCATTTTTGTCATTTGTTTTTTAGTGTGAACGCATGCGTTTAGTCTGAACGCAAAAAAAAATAGAGTCTTAGCTATCAAATATTTGAAAATAAAATCATGAATGTAATTCTTATTCTTTTGAGTATCAGAGAGAAAAAATTCCAACCACGCGTAGTCCATTGGAATCGTATCTGCTGCTCTTATTTAGCAAGAGCAGGACCCTGCTCTTATGATCTGGACCGTTCAAATTTCAGATCTAAAACTTATAAAATATACAGCCCCCCTGATTTCCATCCGCGGGCGGTCCGATCAAAATTTGACGGTCCAGATCATAAGAGCAGGGTCCTGCTCTTGCTCAATAAGAGCAGCAGATACGGATCCTAGTCCATTAGTCCTTTGAGTTTTGCACTAATAACCGACAGATGAACATTAAAAATAATAAGGCAACAACAGCTTTAAAACAACGCTTTATAATGTATTACTATAGTAGTAATAAGATATTTTCAGCATTCTATTTCTACCTCAAGTGTTTGTTTATATTACGCTCATTTCTGAACATGTTTAGTTTTAATTCCGTTTAGCAAACACATTCTACTGATAATATTTTCAAAGCTAGCTAGATTTTAATCATGCTAAAATTTCAATTTATCTTTTCTCAAAAGAAATTCAATTTATCAGACAAATATGTACAATTCATTAACACTTTGGGTAATTTGTCTAGCATTGCTAGTATAAGTGGAACTAAATAGATAATTTTACAAATTAATTATATCTCCCTATTTTGTGTTAAATTGAGGAGGAGATAGATCAAAGTGTGTGTGTTGAATCTCTTATGTATATTGTTGTTATCAATTAAGCATCAAAATTTGAAAAATTCAAACCAAAGTATTGTGTTTAAACACCTGAACTAGGCCAAAAAAATTTCAAAAACACCAATTTGGAGCATAACAAAAAAAATTCAAAAAGCTTTTTAAATTGCACAAAAATTGAATTTTTTGTGCATGTCAATATATTGATAAGGGTTATCATATCGATTGGTGTCTGAGGGTTGCAACAGTCATGTCGGAAAATTAAATGTTGGCAGAAACCTAGCAGTTGTTATAATGGTCGGGAGGACTATATCGATACAGACATTGATACATCAGATATATCAATATGGGTAATCCATATATCGATATGAGGCTATTTATACCCATATGTGTGGCTAAAGAGGCATCTCCTTTCCCAAGAAACCTATACATTTTCTAAAAGAGCACAATTCGATCCTTCCTTCTCTCTCAAGCTACTTGTGCAATATTTCCTTGAAAATTTCAAGAAATCTCAAACCTAAACTGTTGGATTAATCTCATATCTTATTTGACAATTTGCAAAATAAATCAATACTAACCTTGCACAATTGAGTTTTGGTGATATGCAGGTTAACACATGTACACAATGGTGATGCAAAGACTCAAACATGCACATACAAGTCAAGACATACTCAAAGACATCAAGAGCAAGCAATTTGGGCAAATCCAAAGCCATGTGTTACCATAAAGAATACTCAACCCGTCACAGCGGGTGTCCAACCCATCATAACGGGTGCTCAACCCGTCACAACGGGTTCAAGAGGAGAAGAGTTGGAGCATTGAGGATTTTCCAGAGGTATGCATTGTTGTAACGCATTAGAAAGCCGTCACAACGGGTTATAATGGATTCTGTAACGCGTTGTAGTTTCTATAACGCGTGAGGCCAAAATCAAGACTCCAAGACTTCAAGATGTGCTCAACCTATATATACCTTGGGGATATGAACCTGGAAGACATCTAAACCCCCTAAGCTTTCAAGCATTCAATTGAGTACAATAGAGCATTATAGCCTTCTCCTATAGGTGCATAACCTGAGAGACTTAGAATAGCTACAATCATCTAACTATCAATTCTAGAATATTCTTTTTTGCTAGTTTCTAGCCTTTGATGCACTACATTTGTGTTGTCAAGTAGTGCATTCATGTCCTTGATTGTGTAGTCAATCAGACCTTTTGCCTTGCAGAGTGGTGTAGCCCCTTGCATAGGTTTAAGAACCTATTGGTTTGCTTAGTGAGAAGAAATCAAATATAGGTTCCACAATTGTAAAGAACACTTATTGCTTAGTGGAATCAATTTCGAAATGAAGTTTTAGTTCCGGAAGTCTCGTGGATGTAGGCCTAGTTTGTTTGTAGGCCGAAACCACGTTATATTACGTATTATTGTGTTCTCTTGCACTTTGTTATCTTGACTTGCTCAATTGCTCTTAGTACTTGCTTGCTGAATTTTTTTTAGCTAGGTGATTTAAGGTCTAAAAGCTTGAATTATAATTATTGTGAACGTTTCTGCACTAACACTTGACCTTAAGACCCCCAAACATTCTAACAATTGGTATCAGAGCTCACATGTTCATACCTAGCTATTTTGATCATCATGAGTTCAAACACAAGTATGGTTGAACCCCCCAAAGCTTGTATGAAATGAAAATTTCAAACTTTGAAAAAAGGCAATGCGAGAATACTTAAGTGGAAATGATCTCCTTTACACACTTAATAAAGAAACATTTTATGCTACTAAAGATTCACCTTCTAGGATTTTAGACAATAATTGTGCTTCTTATCTCATTTTGAATTTTATAGATGAGTCCATAGGTGAAATTCATGTTGAATCCAATCTTGCATTTGTGATGTGGCATATACTTATTAATGATATTTCTTCTAACATGTGTGATTTCATTGTAGTGGATCACAAGGATGAAGCCACAACCATCTTGGAGAAGAAAAAAAAGAATATCATTGCACAAGAGCAAGCTTTAGAAGGCAAAGCAAAAGAAGGGTTGGATAATAAAGTGACTCGAGTCTTCACAAAAGTTGAAGAGGAATACCTTGAAGAGAGGGGAATCATAATCACGTCTTCATCCTACACACAAGAAGATGTATATCTAAACTCATGTGGCATAGGTGTGAGGTCATGTCCAAGAATGAAAAACCCTTTTATGATGACCAAACTACTTCTAGTAAATATGAGTTAAGAGTCAAATATGATAAAGCAAGAATAAGTTTAGACAAGAAGGATGAAGAGATTAATATATTTTTGAAAAGAATTTGTGAACTAGAATCAAAATTGAACAATCTTGAGTCGAAATGCAAAGAAATGAATATATCAAAAGTTGAATATTCATATGTTAAAATTTGTGCACCTACTACAATTAATCACAAGATAAAACAATCTAAGCCAAAAAGTCTTCATCATGTCTTTAGATATGAGAAATTTTTTTCATCCAATAAGTGCTCCAAATATAAAAATAATACTAGCTTGTGTACTAATACTTTGGGTAAGAGGGTAAAATCAAAGAATAAGTCTATGTAAATTCAAAATTTATTTAGCAATAAATCTAAGACTAACATCTCAAAAAGGTTTTATTCCAAAAAATATAGGATAGTAGAAATCAGAAGGCATCATCACAAAGAAAATTGATTTGAACACAAAAGTAATACTTCTCAGTTTTGCACAAATATCCCTTGGATATCAAACAATTTAAGTCTTGATTGTAATCATTGTAACCATCGTGGCCATATGACCTTTGAGTGTCCTTTCAAAAAGAACAAACATAAAGAATTTTATGTTTGGATTCCTAAATCTCTCAATTAAACTAGGTTAATCTTGAGTATCTCAACAAATAAAACCCTAAAAAGGATTTTTCAAAACAATAATGGCATATTTTTTTCAAAAATACATAGGTATGGTTGGCCTCATCATATAAGGAATATTCTTGGATTATAGATAGTGGTTGCTCACACCACATGATGGGCAACAAATTTGTTTTTAAGAGTCTTTAAGTTTTTTTATGGAGGTCAAGTCATCTTTGGAAGTAATGAACGTGAGAGTAAGATCATTGGAATTGGTTCAATTGATAATATCCATGTAACCATTGATGATGTTTATCTTCTTGATGGTTTACATTTCAACTTGTTAAGTGTAAGTAAGTTGTGTGATGCTGATTTTCATCTTAGCTTTAATGACAAAAAATGCTCTCTATACCATAACGATACAAATGAGTTAGTCTATATCGATAAAAGAAATAAAAATGTTTACTACCTTCATATCAATCTTTCATCATCAGTGAACTTTGTCTAAATGCAATCAATTTCGACTCATGGTTATGGCACTGACGGTTAGGTCATACTTCTTTCAATTGTATTAAGAAACTAGTCAATCTTGAGTTAGTTTGTGGTATACCAATCTCTAGGATAAATGTTGATAGCATGTGCGATGCTTGTATGAAAGGTAACTAACCAAGACTAGTTTTAAGCCAAAAGATCGGATCTCAACCAAAAGACCTTTAGAACTTATTCACATGGACTTGTTTGGACCAATTAACATATCTAGTTTGGCCAAGAAAAGATATGTATTTGTGATTGTTGATGACTTTAGTAGGTATACATGGGTTGACATTTTGAGATACAAAGAAGATGTTTGTGAATATTTTATCGACTTCCGTTCACAAGTTGAGAATCAAAGAGAAGTAAAGATAGTTTTCATTCGTAGTGATCATATGGTGAGTTTGAAAACTCAAGATTATACGAATTTTGCTCTAGAATTGGTTACAAGCATGAGTTCTCTACTCCTAGAACACATCAACAAAACGGTGTATTAGAATGCAAAAACCAAAATTTGCAAGAACTTGCTAGATCAATGCTTAATGAGTACATGACATCAAAATTCCTTTGGGTCGAAGCGATAAATGCTGCATGAAAATCATTAACCGTGTATATGTTAGACCTTTGACCAACAAGACCTTGTATGAAATTTGGAAATGATATAAGCATAATATTTCTTACTTTAGGGAATTTGAATAAAAATGCTTTGTACTTGGCCAATCTTTGAGTTTGGGTAAATTCGATTCAAGATCTTTAGAAGGAATATTTGTATGCTATTCATCTACAAGTAGAGCTTATAGAGTGTATTACCTCATTCAAAAACTATTGTTGAGTCTATACATGTCAAGTTTGAAGAATGTATTACTAACAATGTCAAAAATGATAAGGATGTTGTAGGTACAAGTGATCCACATGATGATGGACATTCTACACACGAAAGTGCAATAAATGAGGAATTTACACAAGGAAGAATTATACTCAATGAAGAAGATGTTGAAGAAACACACGATGGAATTAAGGGAGAGTCGAATGCATTGAATGAAAAATCTTCAAGAGAGTTGGATGACAATGATGAAGAAGGGAACATACTAAATGAGAAAACTCAAAAGAAAAGTGTCTCACCAAATCAACCGAAATTTCAAGCACCTGAAGTGCTTAGGAAGGTTAATTCTCACCATTTTGACAATGTTATAGGTGGCTCAAGAATTGAAGTCACAACTCGTTCTAGGTTAAGTCGTATGGTATCTCATTGTGCTTTTATGTCACAACTTGAACCCACAAACTTTAAAGAGGTCAACCAAGATCCCAATTGAATTTTTGCTATGCAAGAGGAGCTTATACAATTTGAAAGAAACAAAGTATGGACCTTAGTACCAAAACCTTCTAACATGTCCATCATTGGCACAAAGTGGGTTTATAGGAACAAAAATGATGAGTTTGATAACATTGTTAGAAACAAGGTACGTCTTGTGGCAAAAGGGTATACTCAACAAGAAGGGGTTGATTATGATGAGATGTTTGCACCTATAGTACTATTAGAATTCATAAGAATGCTTCTTGCTTATGCTTCCTATATGAAATTTGTGTTATACAAATGGATGTTAAAAGTGCATTTTTGAAAGGATTTATTAATGAGGAAGTTTATGTTTCTCAACCAAAAGGTTTTGAACACCCCTCTCTCACTAACCATGTCTATAGATTATACAAAGCTTTGTATGGCCTAAAATAAGTTCCTAGAGCTTGTACACAAGATTGAGTACATTCCAAATTAATAATGGTTTTAAAAGATGCTTGAAAGATACATCTTTTTACAATAGAAAGATAAAAATGATATTATCTTAGTACAAATCTACGTGGATGATATTATATTTGGATCTACTAGTGCTTCGCTTGTGGAGAATTTCTCAAAACTCATGAATAGAGAGTTCAAATGTCCATAATGGGGGAGCTCAACTTTTTCCTTGGATTGCAAATGAAGCAAAATGGTGAAGGAATTTTCATAAATCAATCAAAGTATGCCAAGAAGCTCATCAAGTATTTTGTAGTAGAAGATAGCAAAGTAATGAAGGCACCTATGACAACCAACACACGTCTTCGTATTGATGAGAGTGGAAAACCAGTGGACATTTCACTCTATAGAGCCATAATTGGAAGTCTACTTTACCTCACCGCAAGTCGATCATATATTATGTTTGTCGTGTGTCTATGCGCAAGGTACCAAGCTTGTCCAAAAGAATCCCACATGACAATCGTTAAAAGAATCTTGTACAATGTTAAAGGTACATTTAATCTTTGTATTTGGTATGGACATACCACTAAGTTAGATTTAATTGGGTATACTGATGCGGACTTTGTCGGTGACCGAATGGATAGAAAAAGCACTAGTGGAACATGTCAATTCCTAGGTAAGTCCTTAGTGTCTTGGTCAAGTAAGAAGCAAACATCAGTTGCTCTTTCTACAACCGAAGCAGAGTATATAGCCACGGGTAGTTGATGCACTGCATTTGTGTTGTCAAGTAGTACATCCATATTCTTGAATGTGTAGTCAATTGGACCTTTTGCCTTGTAGAGTGGTGTAGCCCCTTGCATAGGTTAAGGAACCTAAGATTGGTTTGCTTAGTGAGAAGAAACCAAAGTTAGGTTTCGCAATTGTAAAGAACACTTATTGCTTAATGAAATTGGTCCCGAAAGGAAGTTTTGGTTCCAGGAGTTCCGTGAATGTAGGCCTAGTTTGTTGTAGACCGAACCATGTTATATTGCATGTTCTTGTGTTCTCTTGATCTCTCTTATTCTTTACTCTCTCTTTACTATACTTGCACTTTGTTATCTTGATTTGCTCAATTGCTCGTAGTACTTGCTTGCTGATTTTTTAGCTATGTGATTAAGTTCTACAAGCTTGAATTGTAATTATTGTAAATGCTTCTGCACTAACACTTGACCTTAGAACCCCCTCTAACATAAACTCAATCTCCTCTAAGGTACAATTGTTATCATATTGACCATTTACCCGCTTTCATCACCGGTACCCAAGAGGAGGGAGTTACTCATCTCTCCCAACCAAGGTTTAAAATAGCGGTTCGCGCGGTTTAGCGGTGGAGGAGTGATTTAGCGTTTAGCGTTTTATCGGTGATAAAACGGTCGATAAACTACCATATCGATATTTATATCATATAAATTTATTTCAAATGATATTAAGTATAAATTATAATTAATACAATTTATATGCTTAATAATAACACATAATAGTAATTTGTTATCAACTACCATATAGATATTTATAACATATTATTTTATTTCAAATGATATTAAGTATAAATTATAATTAATATAATTTCTATGCTTAATAATAACATATAATAATAATTTGTTATCAACTACCATATCGATATTTATATCATATTACTTTATTTCAAATGATATTAAGTATAAATTATAATTAATATAATTTGTATGATTAATTATAGCATATAATAGTAATTTGTTCACAAAATATATTTTCAAAGAATAATATATTGAATGAGCATGGCTAAAATAATATGCATAGTACACCCCATTTCGTACTATGCATATATATATAGGTCAATAAATTGAGATTTAAGTTGCTCAATAAATTCTTCATATGAAAATATTGAAGGAAATCAAATTTCGTGATTTTTAGAGCTTTCTTGCTATTTTTTAAATATTTTTTAAAAACAGTCCAGATTTAATACTACAAAAGTGTCATTTCTGGGCTGTTTTTAAAAAATATTTAAAAAATAACAAGAAAGCTCTAAAAATTACAAAATTTTATTTCCTACAAGATTTTGATATGAAGAATTTATTGAGCAACTTAAATATCAATTTAATGACCAAATTAAATATAAATGACCGCATAGTACGAAATGTGGTGTACTATGCATATTATTTTAGTCATGCTCTATATTGAATAATTCATAAGCAAGTATATTAGTAGTTTAGAAGCATAAAGAAAAAATGTAAAAGTCACCTAAAACTTGATCTGCTAAAAAAATAACAATTAAACAGCAAAAACAGCTATATCACCACTAAAACCGTTAAATCGCCGGTAAAACGCTAAATCGTGTCCGCTTTATCGGCCGCTAAAACCGCTATATTGCCAAAAACCGCTAAAACCGCATTTTTCAATATATCTTGCGTTATAGCTCCAAAAACCGCTAAAACCGCTAAATCGTCGTTTTATCGCCGCTATTTAAAAGCTTGCTCCCAACAAATGAACCAATTACACAATAATTTGAACTCCTTCTACACCTACTATCAAGGTGAATTTGGACATATCAATCAAAGGATTGATTATGTTGAGAGTCAGCATCATGAGATTAAGCACTTTCACCACCAAATTCAATCGAATTGGTTCCATCAATTTGGTTATTGGAAAGAATATGATATCAATGTGAATGCCAACTTCTACCACTTCTACCGTACCATCCCGACCTATCAATGAGGAAGCAAACATGGAGGTTGATAAGAAAATCAAAGATGAAGAAGAAGAGAGTGGGGAAGAAGGAGAAGATGAAGGAGAAGAGTGATTTAGGAGAAATCATTTCTTTATCTTTCTTTAAAAACTTGTTTTTATGCCATGCTTCTCACAAACAATTTTTATTATGTTGCTCTTGTTAGTTTGTAATAATCTAGAAGTCAATAATACGATAAATTATCATAAAGCTTTGTTCATGAATTGAGTGATTAATTAAACTGTCATTTTGTTACCTTGAGTATTATTTAATTTATGAATCATTCCTTTATCTGACTTGAGTCAATAACTGGAATTGTGAAACTTCATAATACAGATGATATATACTCTTAAAAGTCTCTAACCAAGGTAATTAGCAGGAACACTAATTTATCGTTACAAGGTTAGAATGTGGATTAAAAGATGGTTAAGTTTTACAAACCATAGACATGAGATGTCGTTTTAATCACATGAATACATGTTAAAGGAACATGGTATTTGACAGACCTTGAATGAAACATTAAATGGAATTGTGTACGTGTCATCAATGTTTTCATTCGGTGTTAAGTTCTAAAGTATGAGGTATTCATCTTTCCTACTAAGAGATGTGTATGTGTGATTGTTATCTAACGTTGTCGGTAAAACGCAGTCATAACGGTAACTTTTCGGTATACATATCTTAGTTGAGGTAGTAATGGTTTACTGAAAGTACTATTGTCCCTCGTATCTTGATACGAGTTACAGTATCACTGGGCCCCTTGATAGAGTAAGATTATCTGCATGCAGTATAATTACAAGAGTAATTATATTTGATAAGTCTGCTCAAGATCGAGAAAAGATTAAGTTTGCAAGGATGACACACACCTACCTTGAAACTAATCTGATACTGTGAGACGAAAGAATTAACACGACTAAAATGTTTAGTGGATCGTGATAATGCATAAGTACAACATCGTCTGTGTAATTGGATGGTCATAGCGCAGATGTCAGATGCCTCATATGATTATACAAATTAAAATGGTTTTAATTTTATTTACCAACATAACACGGATCCTATTGGGTCACACCGCATAGGAGCTAAATCAAAGAATCTTAATGATTAATTATAAATAGTTATAATTAATATTATGATGATTATAATTAATTATATATGATATGATTAAATTATATATGTCATATAAGATGACAAGCAAAAACAACGGTTGAATTTATAAACGTATACGATACGTTGTATAAAATCATACCGCAACCAAACAAATACCAAACCCTGAGAAATATAATTGTTGAGAACAATTATATGTTTATGTATATTTATATATTTTTAATTTAGATTTTAATTATAGATTATGGTTTTGAATTTGAAATGAAAGTCATTATCAAATTAAAACCTTAATTAAAAATTAATTAAATTCGTAATTAAAAATAAATAAATAAATATAAAAAAATAAAAATAAAAATTGTGGTCGGCATGCCAACTTGTGGCATGAAAATATCAAGTGTTGATATGTATGAAATGTCATCAAACTTATCCATAAGGGGTATTTTTGTCCTTTCACATTTTTAAGGGTAATTTTGGTAATTTGGCACCTCCTCATTTTACTATAAATAGAGGGGTAAGGGGAGAGAGAAAGAAGCACCAAAAATCGATTCGTACTCGGTAACTCGAATTCGTATCGATAAATATATTTTCTCTCTTTCTCGTATACGGTTGTTTACAGGATTCGGAAAATAGTATTTTTGTGTTAGAGCGGTATTCCATATTTTGGATAACTGCGATTCACGAAGATATTTTATTTAGTCCGTATCTCGGTGAATAGTGTTTTGCGGGATATCGCGGCTTTCGGTATTTCTGGCAGAAGAAGTAAGCCGCTCTCTGGTCGTCCTGGTGGACATCTGGCAGAGGTATCAGACGTCTGATACTCCGAGGAGAAGAGCGTTTGTGATTCGGCCGTCCGAGTCTTCTGCGGTCCAATTCGAATTTGGATCAAGGTATTAATGTTATATTAATCTATTTAATTTGTAAGTAGATTAAAGTTTTAGAATTCAATTAAGGAGTAGATCTGTTTAGGGATTAAGTAGGGTTTTGATGTTAGGGATAAACGGGAGGTGGACACCCTCTGTGGTTTATCCGACATAACCCGCTTAATCCTCGGCTTAAGTCAGACGTAAAATTTTTGTTTTACGGTCTTTCCGCTGCTTAGGCCAATTGACGGGTTTTGAACTGTTCGTAACCCAACAGTGGTATCAGAGCACCGGGCTCTCCCGCTAATTGATTTTCTAAAAGTTATAACTTATGCAAATTAGGTGCATATACCGCACATCGGTTTAATTCTTTGAATTGCAGCTTAAGTCCAAAACCGAAATGAAATGAGATTTCCTCGGTTCGGTTTTACCGACTGAGAAAGTTAAATGAGATTTAAGCTTTCTGTATGTTTTATTTAAGTTTTCGTTTTATAACACTTTCAACCGCGTTTGAGTATATCTAAGAATGTGATGAAGCAAAAGAGTACCCAAAGTAAGAACTGTTAATCTCCACCCGTAAGAGATAAAGGTTATGACATGAGAGGTGTCTTAGGACTCTTTCGTCTGATCTCTTTTACGTGTCCTGATTAGCTGGCCCAAACGGGGACTTTATCACGTTACCAAATTACTCAGATGTTTTTGAAATGGCAAAATGTAACTCTTTCGCATTTCGAAAACCTTCGGATAAGTAAAGTAAATTGAGGAGTGTGATGAAGCAATAAAGTACTCAAAGTAAGAGCTGTTGCTCGTACGATGAGAAAGAAGGTTCTGTCTAGGAAAGATTAGAACTAATAAGGTCCCCGGTGACCCTGATCTTTCCTGGGAGCCCCTTTCCATAATACGACATCAGGCCCAAATGGTGACTTTGTCACATTACTAATTGCTTTATGGACTGGAAAAAATATCTGTTTGCAAAATCATATAAATTGTTTATGTGCTTTTAAACGGTATAAATGAGAACTAAGCATTGCTGCGAGATAAAGAATTAGAAACTGATAAATGATATACCGGACCAAGTATATACGTAAATTGAGATTTACCGAGATATTACGAAATGTATAAATGAGATTTATCACTTTCAAGGAAACGTGAAAGAGCGTGATGTCAAAGATAGATTTGTGAAGGAACTCACAATGATCTTTCTGGCAGACGGTTTTTCATGTATCCGTAAGAGTGTCTTACAATTAGTTTAAAGAACTGACTGCTTAACAAATGTAAGCTTCTGAAAGAGGTTTTGATGTTAGAGATAAACGGAAGGTGGACACCCTTTGTGGTTTATCTGACATACCTTTTTAATGAAGCTTGCACCGTTAAACAGATTAACAAATGTAAGCTTCTGAAAGAGGTTTTGATGTTAGAGATAAACGGAAGGTGGACACCCTTTGTGGTTTATCTGACATACCTTTTTAATTAAGCTTGCACCGTTAAACAGATTAACAAACGTAAGCTTATGAAAGAGGTTTTGATGTTAGAGATAAACGGAAGGTGGACACCCTTTGTGGTTTATCTGACATACCTTTTTAGTGAAGCTTGCACCGTTAAACAGAAAAACAAACGTAAGCTTACGAAAAAGGTTTTGATGTTAGAGATAAACGGAAGGTGGACACCCTTTGTGGTTTATCTGACATACCTTTTTAGTGAAGCTTGCACCGTTAAGCATATGAAAGAGGTTCTGATACCAAAGATAAACTGGAGGTGGATCCCCTCGGTCGTTTATCTGACATACCTTTTTAGAATGCTTGCGATTTTTATATATATAAAAACAAACCCACGCGAATTAAGTAGTATGTCCTTCCTACTCTATCCTTCTCACACTATTGTTCATCGGTTGACGGTTCTCTACTAAGTAGGCGTCGCCTTTTACCTTTGGTGGTCAAGGGTTATGTAAGACATAACGAACCAAGTAGAGTGAGGTTACTTACCAATGATTTCCAAAAACGTTTTGGGCTTGGGGCAAAGTCTTCGTTAAAAACATACGATGTTTTAACGAAACCAAGAATCACAAAGAGTTGTGATTAGCAAGATGGCTTACCTAAAATAACTAATAGCCGGGTTATGCGTAACAGCTGACTCATATATTAGTGAAAATAGGGATCTTGGTCCTACTGCAAAAGGGAATAGAACAAATTTGCAGTGGGAGTTTTATTATTTAAATAGAACATAACATGAACAAAGCTAAAATCTTTACTTTTAACGTTGTAGAAATATGGCTAAAGAATCGTCTATTGTATTAAAGCGAGAGAAGAAAGAATATGTCTTAAACTCACCGGTTCCTGTTGAGCCTAAGGATGGCAAAGTAGATGTTGACATGAAAAAGAGTTCTTCTGTCATCATGACCCGAGCTGGTGAGAGGAAGATAAAAATGGCCCCAAAGAAAGTGGCTTCTAAGTACAATGGCAAAGGGAAAAAGATTGCTAAACCCAATCCTCCCAAGATAAAGGTTTCTGTTGCCTCTGACTGCGATTACTGTAAAGTAAAGGGTCATTGGAAAGGGAACTGCCCAAAGTATCTGGTGGACTTGAAGTCTGGAAATGGTTCCAAACCTTCATCCTCAGATGTGTTTGTCGTTGAAGTTAATGTTACTTCCTCTATTAATGATTGGGTATTAGATACTGGATCATGTGCTCATATTTGTTCGAATATGCAGGCACTAAAGAATAGGAGGAAGTTACGTAACAAGGAAATACAACTCCAAGTTGGAAACGGAGCAAAGGTTGCAGCCGTAACAGTTTGAAATATAGAGTTGTACTTGCCTAGCGGGCTTGTATTGGAACTAGAAAATGTTTATTTTGTTCCTAGCATTTCCAAGAACATCATTTCGATCTCATGTTTAGAGACGAATGGGTTCTCTTTTGTAATAGAGAACAATAGTTGCTCAATATATAAAAGAAAGTTATATTATGGATCCTCTTGTATGATGAATGGTCTGTATATATTACAATTGGAAAAACCCGTGTTCAACATAACTAATAAACGACTCAAAGCGTCTCATGAAAGCACAACTTACATGTGGCATTGTCGCCTTGGTCATATAAACGAGAAACGCATCGAGAAGTTGCATAAAGATGGACTTCTTGGAAATTTTGATCTTGAATCAATTAACACATGCGAATCTTGTTTACGTGGTAAAATGACCAAACCGCCTTTCTCCAAAAAGGGCAAAAGGGCAAGTGACTTACTAGGACTCGTACATACTGATGTGTGCAGACCTATGAGTGCTTGTACAAGAAATGGTTATTCTTACTTTATCACGTTTACTGATGATTACAGTAGATATGGTTATGTCTACTTGATGAGACACAAGTCCGAATCCTTTGAAAAGTTCAAGGAATTCAAGGCTGAAGTAGAAAATCAATTAAACAAGAGTATTAAAGCTTTACGATCTGATCGTGGAGGCGAATACTTGAGTCATGAGTTTATAACGTACTTAAAACAATGTGGAATAGTTTCGCAACTCACGCCTCCGGGAACACCACAATGGAATGGTGTTTCTGAGAGACGAAATCGAACCCTGCTAAACATGGTCCGATCTATGATGAGTAATGCCACTCTTCCGAAATCTTTTTGGGGGTACGCACTAGAAACTGCAGCACGAACGATAAATATGGTCCCGTCTAAGTCAGTAGAAAAGACTCCATACGAGTTATGGTTTTGGAAAGCCCCAAATATGTCTTATTTTAAAATATGGGGTTGCGAAGTATTTGTCAAACGTCCGACGTCTGGCAAACTTGATCCCAAGTCTGACAAATGCTTTTTCGTAGGATATCCTAAGGAAACGAAAGGATATTACTTCTATCACCAGGTCGAGAACAAAATAGTTGTTGCTCGTATTGGTTTATTTTTGGAGAAATAGTTTCTCGCAAAAGGAAGTAGTGGGAGTAATGTAATACTTGAAGAAATTCGAGATACATCGCACAATACAGTATCTGAACGAGATCAGATTAACCCACCACTTGATACTTCGGTTGAAGAGCATCTGGAAGAATCAAATCCACAAATAGTTGTGGAGGAGGTTCTAGTCCCGAGCTCAAGTACTTCAACGCAAGTTGAAGTAGAACCAAATCCGCAAATAGTTGCAGATCAAGTTCAATAACCCGAAGGTCAAGTGCTACGTAGGTCTGCAAGGATAGTCCGAGCACCTGAGAGGTACTTGGGACTGCACGAGGTCTCAGTATATGATACTGAAGATCCTATGACCTATGCGGAAGCGATAGATAGGCCCGACTCTGATAAATGGCTAGAGGCCATGGAATCCGAAATACAGTCCATGTATGACAACACGGTGTGGAACCTAGTTGTGCCATTTGATGGGGTAAAACCCATAGCAAACAAATGGATTTTTAAAAGAAAAACAGACATGGATGGTAAGTTGACTGTATACAAGCACGGTTGGTTGCGAAAGGTTTCAAACAAATTCAAGGAGTTGATTATGATGAAACTTTTTCGCCCGTGGCTATGTTTAAGTCAATTCGGATACTCCTAGCAATTACCGCATTTCATGATTATGAAATATGGCAGATGGATGTCAAAACCGCCTTCTTAAATGGAAATTTAGAAGATGATGTGTATATGACACAACCTGAGGGTTTTGAGGATCCAAAGAACGCTGGGTTGATATGCAAGCTTCGTGAATCAATTTATGGATTGAAGCAAGCGTCACAGAGTTGGAATCTTCGGTTTGACGAAGAAGACAAAAAGTTTGACTTCGTCAGATGCGAAGAAGAATCGTGTGTGTACAGAAAAACTAGTGGGAGTGCCATCGCCTTTTTAATCTTATATGTAGATGACATACTCCTAATGGGAAACGATATTCCTATGTTGCAAAAGGCTAAGTCTTCATTAAAGAAAGTGTTCTCAATGAAGGACTTAGGCGAGGCTGTCTATATACTAGGCATAAAGATCTATCGTGATAGATCGAAAAGACTTATAGGATTAAGTCAAAGCACGTACATTGACAAAGTGCTAAACATGTTTAGCATGCAGGATTCTAAGAAAGGATTCCTGCCAATGAATCATGGTGCGCAGCTTAGCAAGACTCAGTGTCCTTCGACAACTGATGAGCGAAGCATAATGAGTAGAGTGCCATACGCTTCAGCTATAGGCTTTAAGTGTGAAGAGTAGATATCAGGCTAATCCAGGCATGGAGCACTGGAATGCTGCAAAGAATATCCTTAAGTACTTAAGAAGAACTAAGGATATATTTCTCGTCTATGGTGGTGACTCTGAGCTCGTGATAAACGGTTACACAGATGCAAGTTTCCAAACTGATCGAGATGATTCGAGATCACAATCCGGGTACGTGTTCATACTCAACGGAGGGGCTGTGAGCTGGAAGAGCTCAAAGCAGGAAACTACAGCAGACTCAACAACCGAAGCTGAGTACATAGCTGCATCTGAAGCAACAAAATAAGGGTTCTGGATCAAGAAGTTCCTTAGCGAACTTGGAGTGGTTCCCAGTGCTCAAGGACCTGTGGACCTCTATTGTGATAACAATGGAGCTATAGCTCAGGCCAAAGAACCGAGATCGCACTCGAGATCCAAGCATGTTTTACGACGTTATCACCTGATACGAGAAATCGTAAATAGAGGTGATGTAAAGATATGTAGAGTTGACACAGCCAGTAACACAGCTGATCCACTCACGAAACCTCTTCCTCAAACCAAGCACCAGTTGCATACATCTTCTATGGGTCTGAGACACATAGGAGATTGGTTATGAGTTTTTCTTTAGATCTATGAGATTTTTTGAAATTTAGAGATTCGTGTAACTAGAGCCTACGATGATTGGCTTCTAGCTTAAGTGGGAGAAATCATTTCTTTATCTTTCTTTAAAAACTTGTTTTTATGCCATGCTTCTCACAAACAATTTTTATTATGTTGCTCTTGTTAGTTTGTAATAATCTAGAAGTCAATAATACGATAAATTATCATAAAGCTTTGTTCATGAATTGAGTGATTAATTAAACTGTCATTTTGTTACCTTGAGTATTATTTAATTTATGAATCATTCCTTTATCTGACTTGAGTCAATAACTGGAATTGTGAAACTTCATAATACAGATGATATATACTCTTAAAAGTCTCTAACCAAGGTAATTAGCAGGAACACTAATTTATCGTTACAAGGTTAGAATGTGGATTAAAAGATGGTTAAGTTTTACAAACCATAGACATGAGATGTCGTTTTAATCACATGAATACATGTTAAAGGAACATGGTATTTGACAGACCTTGAATGAAACATTAAATGAAATTGTGTACGTGTCATCAATGTTTTCATTCGGTGTTAAGTTCTAAAGTATGAGGTATTCATCTTTCCTACTAAGAGATGTGTATGTGTGATTGTTATCTAACGCTGTCGGTAAAACACAGTCATAACGGTAACTTTTCGGTATACATATCTTAGTTTAGGTAGTAATGGTTTACTGAAAGTACTATTGTCCCTCGTATCTTGATACGAGTTACAGTATCACTGGGCCCCTTGATAGAGTAAGATTATCTGCATGCGGTATAATTACAAGAGTAATTATATTTGATAAGTCTGCTCAAGATCGAGAAAAGATTAAGTTTGCAAGGATGACACACACCTACCTTGAAACTAATCTGATACTGTGAGACGAAAGAATTAACACGACTAAAATGTTTAGTGGATCGTGATATTGCATAAGTACAACATCGTCTGTGTAATTGGATGGTCATAGCGCAGATGTCAGATGCCTCCTATGATTATAGAAATTAAAATGGTTTTAATTCTATTTACCAACATAACACGGATCTTATTGGGTCACACCGCATAGGAGCTAAATCAGAGAATCTTAATGATTAATTATAAATAGTTATAATTAATATTATGATGATTATAATTAATTATATATGATATGATTAAATTATATATGTCATATAAGATGACAAGCAAAAACAACGGTTGAATTTATAAACGTATACAATACGTTGTATAAAATCATACCGCAACCAAACAAATACCAAACCCTGAGAAATATAATTGTTGAGAACAATTATATGTTTATGTATATTTATATATTTTTAATTTAGATTTTAATTATAGATTATGGTTTTGAATTTGGAATGAAAGTCATTATCAAATTAAAACCTTAATTAAAAATTAATTAAATTCGTAATTAAAAATAAATAAATAAATATAAAAAAAAAATTGTGGTCGGCATGCCAACTTGTGGCATGAAAATATCAAAGTGTTGATATGTATGAAATGTCATCAAACTTATCCATAAGGGGTATTTTTGTCCTTTCACATTTTTAAGGGTAATTTTGGTAATTTGACACCTCCTCATTTTACTATAAATAGAGGGGTAAGGGGAGAGAGAAAGAAGCACCAAAAATTGATTCGTACTCGGTAACTCGGATTCGTATCGATAAATATATTTTCTCTCTTTCTCGTATACGGTTGTTTACGGGATTCGGAAAATAGTATTTTTGTGTTAGAGCGGTATTCCATATTTTGGATAACTGCGATTCACGAAGATATTTTATTTAGTCCGTATCTCGGTGAATAGTGTTTTGCGGGATATCGCGGCTTTCGGTATTTCTGGCAGAAGAAGTAAGCCGCTCTCTGGTCGTCCTGGTGGACATCTGGCAGAGGTATCAGACGTCTGATACTCCGAGGAGAAGAGCGTTTGTGATTCGGCCGTCCGAGTCTTCTGCGGTCCAATTCGAATTTGGATCAAGGTATTAATGTTATATTAATCTATTTAATTTGTAAGTAGATTAAAGTTTTAGAAATCAATTAAGGAGTAGATCTGTTTAGGGATTAAGTAGGGTTTTGATGTTAGGGATAAACGGGAGGTGGACACCCTCTGTGGTTTATCCGACATACCCCGCTTAATCCTCGGCTTAAGTCAGACGTAAAATTTTTGTTTTACGATCTTTTCGCTGCTTAGGCCAATTGACGGGTTTTGAACTGTTCGTAACCCAACAGCTCTATCATTTTTTTTACATAACTTTTATTTAGTATTTAATAAAATTATTTTAGAGAATTACTAAATATCTTTATACTAAATTCATACTTAATTGGAATCCTTTTAAAATTTAGCATATTTATCTTTCCTATATTAGTTTTAAATACTATTTGAAGATAATAATTAAATTTTATAATCAATTAAGGTAATTATAGTATTACTTTGGTTTTTATATTAATTATAATTATATATAACCTAAATTATAATAAATTATAGCTACCCCTAAATTATCACAAAAAAATTTGGAAATTTGCTACAATTATCATACTCTGCGGTCACAAAAATTTTCTTTGTGGTTGCAAAGAATTTTCCTATCAGTTCAGAATAAATTGTGCAATTTTGCACTGATCTTTCGATCGCAAGAAGGAGCTTTGCGGCCGCAAACATCCCTGTCAGTTTAATTTGTTGTTTGCAGTCCTTAATTTTTAGATTAGGTAAAGCCAAATAAAATATCAAAATCCTAATTAAACAATTGCATGAAAAACTCTATGCAATATTTTAAGATATTAAAATTAGCGAAAGTGAGACTTATTTTCCATCTCTAAGGCCTCCCATCTTTTGCCACTCAAGCAAATCCAAGGAGTTGATGAAGACAGTTGAACAACACCTCAGAATGATCGATGGCGAGTCCTTCCAAGCAGATACTAGTGCTCGTTTCTTTTCCTCTAAAGTCACAAATAATCCTTGATGTAAGTGTCTTTAATGGAGAGGCTAATATAGAGTCTAAGTGCAGCACGTGCACACCTAACGCACGGTATTACTTGGAGACTCAACGCTTAAAGAACTAGTGTAACGATATCTCAAAGAGATCCCATAATTAATACCAAATATTTTAGAAAATATTTGATACCAATATCCTCTCCAAAACCTTGGGAATACACATATTGCTGCTCTAAATACACACACAAAATTTGGCATTACTTACACAACAAGTCAGAAAGAAATCAGTAAAATAGATAGGAGATTCTGTCTTTTGGACTTAGTCTTTGCGGCCGCGAAAGGTCTCTTTACGTCCGCAAGAGAATTAGGCTGAAATTCGACTGGAAATCTGCCAAATATGTCTCAGTCTTTGCGAACGTAACATGACTCTTTGCGACCACAAAAGAATTGGGTTGAAAGTTGGCAGGAAATCTGCCAAAACTGTCCCATTCTTTTTGTGGCCATAAATGGGCTCATTGCAGCCGCAATAAGTATGCTCATTGGTCTATTTTGTTCGATATCTTGATTAAATTTGATTGGATTAGCCCAAATAATATTTCTGACATTTACCTTAGCACTAACATTAGTTAAATTAATCATAATTATTTTAATTTAATTATATATGTATTCGTATCCAAAACTTAGCAAAATATAGATTATGTCATTCCTTAATTAATCACATTTACGACATATCTCATATTACCCATATAATATTAGTGATAATATTTGATATATTAATCATATAACATGTAGTCTAAATTTTATTTATTAAATTTGAAATCTCAATTCTAACCCATCAATCAAGAGAAAACGGCCATAACGAGCATCTCCAGAGAGCTATTTCAATCATTTATAGGCTTGATATGCCAACATATATTATATACATATATATACATACATACATATATATATATATATATATATATATATATATATATATATAGAGAGAGAAATGCTATGGTGCACTACGAAGTCAAGATTAGTTTTGGCATCACGCTCAAATTTTAATTTTTAAAACTTAAATGGTCGATCCAAACCATTTAATGTGATCTTCATATTGGAATATTACTATAAAACAATTTTTCATTTTTTAGAATTTGTTTACTATTTTTTAGAGGGGTGCAAAATCAGCCATATTGGATGGTCCAAAAATCATTATATCAACAAATTTCATACCACTCTAAAAAATAGTAAAAACATTCTAAAAAATAAAAAAATTGGTCTCTAGTGAGATTTCAATATGGAGATCACATTGGATGGTTTAGATCAATTGTTTCAAATTTTTTTATTTGAAATTTGAGCATGATGCCAAATCTAATCTTGACTTCGTAGTGCACTATAACATTTCTCTCTATATATATATATATTATTGGCGTTGACTAGGTAATGTTAAGATATTTTGAAATCAACAGTGGCAAGTGAGCTCTAGTGGAAATATAGAATCAAATTTGCTGCTCGTATAATTTCTTTTTGTTTTCTGCTTGCTTCGATCTGAATCGTTCAAATTCATCTAATGAGCAAAGCACATATTTCCTGAATCAAATCATAGTCGTATGTGACGGTCGATCGATTCGTGACGATAGGATCGAGTCGGACACGATTCTGCTCGCCTCAAATACGAGCAGTAAATTCAGATCCATGGGAATACTAGACTCATTTTACTAACATGTTTAGTGTTGAATGTTTAATGTTGATGAGTCTGGTGTAGAAAAGAAATTTAACAGAATTTGCCTTGATGTTTATTTTGACAGCGGCCTTGCTCCAAAAATACTCGAGTTTGATGTAGCTTGAAGCTTTGTTATCTACTTATTTGTAACTTGGCACGAAAACGATCGAGTAACTAAACGATGGCAAGATCTTTATATACTTAAACTAATAAAACGTGGGGACTGAGTTCCATCTTTTTTTATCTCAAAACAAAAGGTTCTATATATGATTTTCTTGAAGAATAAAGATTACATGGCTGTGTTCTGCCTCTTGTCTCTGACATGCTCCAAAATATAGTCTTTCTAAAAGTCAGTCCGTGTAGGCTCCACGTGTAAGTGAAGGTGGGAAATTAGGGGACATAACAGAGGACATTGTATCAACGTCCTTTGTTGAAATAGGACAACGTGGAAACAAAATAACATCATTTCACTATGTTTTGAAAGTTTACTAAAAAAGTTGGTTAATTTAGTGTACATTCGGTTTTTATGGTCTAATAGTTCTTACAATGCTTGGAAAAAAAATACTATTTAAATAAAAAATAAATTGTAGCCTTGTAGGTGTGTTTCTAATTATTTTGTTAGAGCATGTATTATATTTGAGTCAATTTGAAATTTGATTCGTCATTCATTATAAAACTATCAACGCATCATTGTTAAAATTTTCAAATTGCTTGATGAAATGTACCATTTTACTTAAATAATATTTCTTAAAATGCACCACAACATTGAAATGTACCATTTTATATAAATATTCTAAAATTACATTCATTAATGTTAATATAATATATTGTGTACGACGTCTCTCATTAATTAAAATCTAGAGACGCTTAAAATCTACGAACATTTTTTTTTGAGAAAAATCCACAAGACCACAAACATTAAAAAGAAAGGTTTAATTAACGTGCTCTAGAAAGAAGATGTAATGGATTGTACTCCTCTAGAATCATGAGAAGAATTTGTCTAGAATAAATTCCCAAATGACTTTATTATTTGAACTCTTTAATACATTGATAAACATAAAATAGATCGACAGTTTGTTTTTTTCGTCAGTTTTACTTACAAAATACTAGAGGAGCTAATCAAATAGAATAATGTTTCGTAGATACCACATTTGATATCTAATTATTGATATCGATTTTATTATGTACATTTAGTTGAGTTATAATGCACATTATTTGAGTTATTATGCATGTTATATCATAACTATTTCAGTACAAAAAATAACATGTATAACTATTTCATTACAGAAAATAACATGCATAATAACTCAAATAATATGCACGATAACTCAACTAAAGGTGCATAATAAAATCGACAACATGTATAACTATTTCATTACAAAAAATAACATGCATAATAACTCAAATAATATGTATTAGAACTCAACTAAAGGTGTATAATAAAATCGGTATCAATAGTTGATATCAAATATGGTATCTACGTATCAGCTCCCAATCGAACAAACGGAAAAAAAAAAAAAATTGTTTGTTTCTCAAATAATAACTAACATTGACTTCATTAACAAAGTTCGGTTCGATATTGAACTAAAATCGATTTGAATCCGGTCAAATTAGATAAGAAATATGATAACTTGTTTCATATACTATTCAGGTTTCAAATTATTGACTTTATAATTCATGTGAGTGGTATTTAAATAACAAAGAAGTGAAGAACTATACAAAATAAGTAGTATAATAAAGTCACTAGTATAAAATTTACATATTTAAATTGAATAATAAAGTAAGCATCGATAACTGTGTCAATCAAAATATCTTTGTAATATTTTTCTTTATTTCCACGCTTAGTTTTTTAACAGGAATTTTTAAAACTTCCAGCATTTATTACCAAATGAATCTTAACAAAATTGCAAACCTTTGTGTTCACAAAACATTGAATTCATAATTATATAAAAGTATTTCATCAGACTACTGGATCATTTTCTTCATACCCACTTAATTATCATAATAATATAATACTTTCAGTGATTGCAGTCTTGCTTGCAGCATTAAAAAGAAAAAACAACAACAGAGCAATTGTAGTTTATGACACAACCTATCTCTCCATTAAATTCTATGTCGCTTTATATAATAATAAAGGCACTCTCTCTCCTCTTCACTACTTTCCCAACATCTTTTCTTTTCCTTTTATTTTCTTTTATTTTCTTTTGTTCTCCTTCTCCACCAACCCCACTCGCATGATCTGAATCCATGTGGGTTACAGCAAGTGACGATTCGCTCTTCTTCTTCTTCTTTTTCTCTTCTACCATTCTCAATTTCTCTCTGTTTGAGTAAACTTCGGGTGTTTAAATGACTGAGTGATTTTAAAGTGACTGTATAGACATGAAGGGTTCGCTTGGATTTTCTCTTCTATTTCTCCTTGCATTTGATTGTGGGTTTCACTTTGTGCCATCGAGTTCTCTTTCTCAAGATAATGGTATGCATTTTTTAATTAATATTGAATTAATTTACAATTTCCACAATATCCTCGAAATCATTTAACAAAGAATTTTTTCTCAATTAATCAGTCCCTTTCACTTTGTATATATCACATTTTCAACCGCCATATATTGTTTAAATTTTATTGTACATAGGAATTATAACGGCATTTATTATTCAAAAAAAGAGTAATGTGGTTCATGGTTGGTGGAAATAGTGATTTATTTTCCAATTTTCAAATGCAGTCTGGGTACTAATTGCATTCAAAAGGGCTATAATTGAAGACCCTCTATCATCCCTTTCCGATTGGGATGCCATGCATCAAGATCCGTGCAGCTGGAATGGTGTGCAGTGCTCTGGCAACAGGAATCAACTTATTTCATTGTAAGGCGATGCTGTTTTTGTTTACTGATTAACTGAGATATTTTTTTCTAGTGTTCTGTGGTGTCTGAATCTCAATTGTTGACTGGTTTTAGTGCCGGAACTGAAGCATTCTTGAGTTAATAGATAAGGCTTGTATAGCTTTTTTTGTTATTTGGGATCTGTTAATTTGATTTGATGTTCTGTGACCTATCACACCTTTTTTGTTTTCTTTTCTTTCATTTGCATATGTCCTTGTCAATCTTAGAACTGGCCTTCTCTTATCCCATGTGGTTAATTTAAAATTTTTTGGAGTAGGGTTAATTGAAGTTATGCCATGGGAAATGTGAAAAAGAAGAAGTATAGTTTTTGCTTGTGCAAAATTGCTATGTTAGATACAAGAAAAGACGTGAATAGGAATTCCAATCTGTTGTGCCTACTTTTGATAAGTGAATTAGTTGTTAACAATTTCATCATAGGTCTTTGATTTTCATTTTCCTTTGTATGCTTCTTTTTCTTTCTGATGTACATATTATTTAATGAAAATTAGTAGGCTTTTCGCCTGCTGCTTCAAAAAAAAATTTCATCATAGGTCAGCACCTTGAAAGAAAAAGCAACAAAAAGAAGAAAGTGAAGATTCTTCAACAAGTAGCATGTGTCAATAGAATATCACTTGATATATTTATATGACATTTCGAAAATTGAATATTTTTATTTCAGAAAACTCTCCAATTTCTCATTAAAAGGGTTTGTAGCTCCAGAAGTTGGTCGATTGAGCTCATTGCAAGAACTGTATGTGCTACACTTATTTTTATCACTTATTTCTGTCAGATTGTATTTATTATGTTATACTAATAATTAGCTTGTCTGTTTTTCTTAAACAGACATTTGGATAATAACCTCTTTATGGGAACAATTCCTAAGCAAATCGGGATGTTAAAGAACCTAACACTTTTGGATTTGAGTGGGAACCGTCTTACTGGACCTATACCTGCTGAGCTTGGAGACTTGAGCAGAATAAAAGAAATGTAAGGGGCAAAATTTTATTTTCTCACACAGGTTCAGTTTTACCTGCTCTTTAAAATAAAACAACCCAACACCCTTCCAAGAGGGTGAATGTGCTAAGCATTCCCAGATACCTGGACTTCTAACTCTTTTTTTGCATATTTTCAAGAATAGCTCTCCCTCCCTGCTAGTACTTGAGACAGAAAGATTTAGGAAAAGGGGGAGTTTCAGTATTTTCTTTGTAAGAAAACCACAAGACTTAAAAGTATGGGACAAATTTCATGTTTTTAGGGCTATGTGGTTGTAGGTCAGTTATATAGTGGTGCAAAATGTGTCGCATTTTCGTATGTAAAACAAAGTTTTCCTGTATAATCCCAGAAAACATTTTTTTCCATGTCTCTCCATAATTTCATCAGCCCACTTTCTTGCACATCCATGAAAAATATTAAAACTAAAGCAGTAGAGAAGTTTTCTGTCAGGTAGAAAATGAGAATTTCTACTGTGACCCAACTTAGTAAGAATTTCACATGTAATTTCTGCTTCTTGTTATATCAGAATTTTCTTCATTTTTAATTTTTCTCTGTCTTGGGGTGTTGTAGAAACTTACATTCAAATGGATTGACTGGCACGATCCCAGTGGAATTTGGTAAGCTTCAAAATCTGGTGGAATTGCGGTTGGATCGAAACCGACTCAAAGGGTCAATACCCGGGAGTGCCAAGACGAGATTTTCACACACAGATAGGGTGTACGTATTATGAACTTTCATGTGCACAATTCCAACTTTATACTCTCTTGTTGCTCTGTGGCAGTTTCATTGTGCTATATATTACTTGAACTATAACAGCAAGTGCATCGAGTAAGAGTTAGGAACTGCTGTTGTGTAAGGTTTCTGACACTCAAAATTGTGTCTCATGTCACAGATAGGCCAGGCAGATTTATTTGTATTCTTAATTCTTTAGGAACCCATTGACCAGTCAACAGTGCCATTTGGTGCACAACTAGAAAACCATAATGGCCATGATCAGCACAGAACAATCCAGTGGCAGAAAATGTCTTGTGCTCCATGGCCTTCAAATTTTGGTTCATTGTATCATTTTCTTTAATCCTGTTTTTAAATAAGTGAGCCATGAACAAATAAGTTTTGATTGGCTGCAAGAAGAGAGAAATGGCCTGATTTGAGTCACCTAGTAATTAAGCTGGCATCTGCATCTGCATCTGCTAGTTGGTCTAATAGATGATTTAGGTGTATTTTTTTGTAATCCACATCTTACATGAAAATTTGTTTTTTAATTCTTTTTCATCCTTTTAGATGATCAATATCACATTCTCTGAAATTGCACCAAGACCACTAAAGTTCTCTAATCCATCATCTCACTTTAATTTATTTATCTTGGTTGTTGGAATGAATGGAATCAATTTAACATAATTTACTCTGAGTTTCAGATCTCATGACAGTGGTAATGGATTATGCCAGCAATCATCGCACTTGAGAGTAGCTGACTTCTCATACAACTTTTTAGTTGGGAAAATTCCTGCTTGTTTAAAATATCTCCCAAGGTAAATAGTTCATAAATTGGCTGATATAGAATCCTCTTTATAATATGAAAGTTTAAATTTGAAAGAACAAGTAAGAGTCATATAAAAAAGGAGTTCTAATGAAAATGCATTGAACAGGTCAAGCTTTCAAGGAAATTGCTTTCAAGATGAGTTTTCAGTACTACAGAGAACCTTCAAAATATGTAGTGGTATCACTCTCTTTCTCTCTCCATATACCTACGTCCTACATAACTTGTGCATATTTATGATTATGGGTGCTCGAATTGTAAATGAATACTAATTATTGAGATAATAGTAGATGCAATGGTTGATACCTGCAAAGTCAGTATAATTCTGATACTATACAAGGCCCTGAACTATAAACGCACTATACATAAACACTATAAAAGGTCCCAATTTGTGCACATTGTATTCTATTAATTGTTGGCTGGAACCCTAGGATTGTATTTAATGGAATATCCTGCAAATGAATCAGGTTATGATCCGCCAACAATTGCAATTTACTTTCAAAATTTTTGTAGGTGGCTATGTGAAAAGTCAGCCAGAACAAAAGGGCATGGCATACAAGGAATCAAAGGGGTTGCACCAGCACTGGAACCCTAGGCAGCCATGGTGGCTTCTGGCTTTAGAAATTGTAACTGGAATTCTTATAATTGTTTTCATTGTTACTGGTATCATTTCTGCTTCCAAAATTTGCAAGCTCAAACCAACCATGAATTTGAAAGCCCGCTGGAGCCGGGCTCAGAGCTGGAGAGATGATATCCCCATCTCTATAGGTTCGCAGTCAGTTACATTTAATGGATTTTTTACAAATTACAGATATTATTTACAGTACGAGGTGAAGGTTGACAATTTAATTACATGTTCCAACGAACATCCAACTATCATTGCATTGAACCATAACAAGATTTTCCAATATCCCTTGGTCATGGGGAACATAGAAATGAGATCTCAGCACACCTGGCTTCATTTGTAAGTCAATGTGAAGTCTGTAAGGGAAAAGTTCCTCTTATGTGTACCGTGACACATTTGTCAACCTTAAAGGGGAATAAAACTTATTGATCATATTAATCTAAATTCTAATGGTCGCTGCTAGTATAGTGCATGCAAGTTCCCTTGCATTTCAGTAAAATTGTTGAAACCTTTTCAATCTACTATATCTGATACAAATAAATCACATGTATATCCTTGACAAGAGTTCTTGAACCCCATTTCTCTACAGACGGTGAATTGTTGAAGAATATACCTAGGCTAACTCGGCAGGAGCTTGAATTAGCATGTGAAGACTTTAGCAACATAATTGGATCTACCAATGAAACAGTTATTTACAAAGGGACTCTGAAAGATGGGCCTGAGGCCGCAGTTATTTCCCTTTGCATCTCCCAAGCCAACTGGAGCAATTATCATGAGTTCTTCTACCAGAACAAGGTACACTATCAGTTATTTCTAGGAGTCCTTTATGGAAAACTAGATATAGACAAAGAAGGAACAGTCTGTAACACTGCTGGTACCAAGAAATATCACAAATGAAATTATTCTGATACTGTCCTGATACAGACTGGCTGTTTGTTTATGTCATTGTTGTATGACTGCATTATGAACTACAAAACAGCTAAAATACCTAATACAAATACAATAGTAGTGGATTACAACCAATTTGTAGTCACTGGAAAGGACATGAATAAGTAAACAATTATAATTATATATTTTCAGCTAGCTCATTTGGCAAAGCTAAATCATGAGAATGTAGCGAAGTTTCTTGGCTATTGCAAAGAATCGGATCCATTTAACCGAATGGCTGTATTCGAGTATGCATCTAACGGTACCTTGTATGAACACCTCCACTGTAAGTCCCATCTTGATCATTCAGTTTCAGTGTATTTTAGTTTTCAATTTAGGGGCAAATTTTTTACAGTACACGTATATTGATTATTTGGTAATGTTTTTAGATGGAGAAGAGGGTTCACATCTATCCTGGATTAGGCGAATGAGAGTTGCTATAGGAATTGCGAAAGGGCTCCGGTACTTGCATACGGAATTGCAGCCCTCGTATGCATTAGCTAATTTGAATTCAAATGCAGTGTACATTACTGAAGATTTCGCTCCAAAGGTATGCCTTTATTTTTACTTCTCCTATTTAGGATTCCCTGAACTTTTTATTCTTAAATTTAATGGATTTCCAGTGACATCATAAGCAATTTTTCTTGTGATGTATGTACATGACTAATTCCCATAGAAACAGGTTCATACTGGTATTAGAAATCTGTGTTTTCATAATATTAGATAGAAATTCTGCTTTGTACCAGCATAGAAATCTCGAATTGTCTTCCTTAAGTTCTGTTACTACTGTTTCACCAGTAATTGCAATTGGTATAGTACTGAAATATGGTAGTGAAACATTTTGCCTCCTACCGAGTCTTTTATGTTCTTCAATCAGTATTTTGTTAATTATTTGACCTTTATTTTTGTTTCTCTTTTTCTCTTACATTTTTCTGCAGTTAGTTGATTTTGAATGTTGGAAGACACTATTCTCAAATTTGGAGAAGAACTCGTACCACATACAAAATGGAAGTTCTGTTCATGGATTCCCAGGACCTTTAGAGGAGAGAAACATGGATGTACAAGTAAACACTTACGCGTTTGGGGTAATGTTGCTGGAGATAATTAGTGGGAGGCCTCCCTATTGCAAGGATAATGGTTGTTTGGTCGAATGGGTAATGAGCCTTTAAAACTAGTTAATTTATTTTATAAATGAATCGAAAGTCACAGTTACATCTCAAATATATGACAAGCTAATAGCACCTAATTTGCAGCACTATCTTTCAGAAATTTTGCTTTTACCTAGCCTATCAAGGAATTGAGGATAACATCCCTTTTCCCATAGTGATTGCAATTTCTTTTGAAAATGATACTTCACCAAAAGTAATATTTTTTCATTACTGCTTAACAGGGGTTTCTAAAAATGCTGTGGAAACAGTTGTACCAACTAGAATGTTAGGGACCAGAGGGAAGTTGTCTATTTAGAAAAGTGGGAAAGTCCGTATACTTAAGGATTATTTTTGTCTGTTATTTATTTTGTCCATTGCTTCCACAAAAATAAAAAGAACAGTTTACTGGAAAATTAATTCGTAACGAGTGATACTTTTGATATTGCAGATCAAAAGGATTTTAGTGCTAAGTGATGAAAAATAACTTAAAAGAGTACCAATAAGTTTCTCTTTTATCTTCAGTAGGCCTTGAAATTCACTTTCTTAGTAAACTGGAAGATTTTGCAGAAAAGAGAGGTTTCAATTAGCTTGACAATAACCTAGGGTCCTCCTTGCAATTATATTAATGTTTGCTTATTATGGCTTGGCAAAAAAATTTCCTCACAGGCTGTTAAACATCTTCAAAATGCTGAAGAAATCAGGAAATTAGTTGACCCTATGTTGGCTAGCTTCAGAACTGAAGATCTAGAGGTTGTATGCAGTGCTGTTACTCTATGTCTAGAACCCGACCCATCGAAGCGACCGTCAATGCAAATCATTGCTGGAATTTTGGAGAATGGAATTGACTTGTCAGTTGCTGCTCAGCTCAAAGAGTCACCTTTGGCATGGGCTGAACTGGCTTTAGCTTCATAATATACCTTCTTTTCTTTTTTCCTATTTGGCTACACTGTAAATAATTTAGGTAGTATGTTCAAAGGAACTTTTAGGGTTCTCTCTTCTTTTATCGTTGTATTTGTATCTTACATTATTATGTCCCTTTTAGAAGAGCTTTTTCATTTGTCAATTTTTCAACTTGGATGCAAATGCAATGTCATAGACAGATCGTGTGTTGCTTGTTATTGTAATACTTACTCAGTACTATTGAAAATAATGATAGTTGGTCTATGATGATCGATTATGACGCTCACAATCGGACACAGCATATAATATTTGATGATGATGATGATGATGATAAATTCAAATATTAGATATGATAACATGTATTATTTATTTATTATATTTCTGATTTTTTAGTTAATTTATTATTGTATCGTCTGTATTTGTATTTTTATAAGTCGAATATTGCTTGATCTTGTAGAATATCAAAGAGTCTATATAATTTATACTATTAATTATTAATATTTGTAAGTTAATTTACTCATATTTGTAATTTTTGTAGTTAGATTATCTGATTATAATTTTTATTTTTTAGAAGTGAAAGAACTATAAGTAAAAAATACCAATAAAAATGTTAGCTGCATTGAATAAATTTGTAATTGAGAACTAAATACTACATAAAAATAATTGAACATGATGTTTCAAATAGCAAATCTTGTTCCGTAAAATTAATTCTAGGTTCTTCTCTCCATCAACCAACACAATCAAATTCTTTCTTTTTTTGTTCGAGATTAAATGAAATTTAATAAATCTTAAAAACATATTTTTCAGAATCTAACATGAGATCAAGACAATATATTTAGCTAAAAATGTTGTGACAGTGTCAGAGCTTTGACAGAGAGACTGATGACTTTTCCATTAAGATAGAATTACTTCAAGGGTTAGTCTTGGTCTCTTACATCTTTGCCTTAGTGATCGATGAGATCATGAAAGATATACAAGAAGATATCCCTTGGTGCATGCTCTTTGCGGGCAATGTGGTCTTAATTGCCAAAAGCAATGTAGGAGTTGGCAGAAAATTAGAGTTGTGGAAAAAGACTTTAGAATCAAAATGTTTTAAACTTAGTAGAACTAAGACAGAGTATATGATGTGCGAGTTCAGCGGCGTTCGATCAGAAGATCAAGATATCAGTTTAGATGGACAAGTATTAAAAGGTATTTATTTGAGAATAAAGACTTAAATTTGAAAATAAAGTCTTTGTTGTTGTAACAATTTCTCGGCCACCGATATGAGTGATTATTCGCTTATAAGGTAGCAAATTTTTTTCTAAAAATATAAAATTTGATTTTCAAAGATGTTTCAATATGAAGATAATATTTAACGATTTAGATCGATCATTTGAACTTTAATTCAAAATATGTGCGAAAGTGTAATCTCACTCGTATTATATACGCAATTCTTTGCAAGTACCAAATTGTAGACTTGTCTACAACATGTGCGTGTGAAAACCGAACATGTTAAAAGAATCTCGTGTAGAGAGATGATTTTTCAATAATTAATATTTTATAATTTGGATATATAGGGGTTTTCAAATTTGTAGTATTTGTTACTAAATATTTCTTAATAGGTTCATATTTGTGCTAACGAAGTATTAAATTCATGACGTCGTTAAAGTCATTCTAATTAGTTACTATTAGATTAATCGTCTATGCGAGTGTCATACATTGTTGTGCTGCATCGTGCAGCTTCGCGTAGGGATGACAGTTTGGCCCGTCGACCCACTGACACGCACATGCTTATCCGGCTCAAGCACTATACTCGTCCGGCCCATTATCATGAAGGGTTAGGTAGGGTCGGACTTATGAACGGGCCGGAGCAGGCTATGGGCTGTGAAGTTGTACCCATCGGCTACCCATGGACTGATTATAATATTGAATTAGATTAGACCTTAGTATATGATGTGAGACCTGAATAGAATTTGGCCGATTATAATATTGGTAGCTAATTATAATATCAAATTATCAGTCGATATCAATCTAAAATTATTATAAATTTTACAAATCAGTAATTACAAATTTTACATTCAATAATAAAAAAAATGTCTGGAGTATTGGACGGACATGTGCGGGTAGCCCATGGGTAAGCCGGACTGCCAATTTTAAGCCCACATTCGCGGGCCGGATATGTTGGATATGATATTTTTGCGGATCGAATAAACCGCAAGATAGATAAAATACCCGCAAATAAGACTCATTGACTTCTCTAACTTCGCGTGTGTGCTGATCCTGGGATCTTCTCAAGAGTCGTGCATTCGTATTCCTAAAATCTTTCTTTAGAAAGATCTAACGGTCTGTAACCTGTGCAGCACAAAGCTGCGTACTGTAGAGGATGGTGATCCCTTTTTTTTTTGCCGATATATAAATAATACATTCCTAGTCCCTTTCCAATTTGATCTCTTAAAATATGACTTTGTCCTCTTGTAGCATGTCAGTAGGATCTGTTATTAATTGATACATGCTGATTGAGTGATAGATCTTGACACAAAAGGCCACTATTTTATTGGGATAAAGGCCACTTAATTAATTGAGGTTGCAAATTGGTTAGTGATGAACCATGAATGGTCATTAAAAATTATCAAATTTCCTCCCCCACTTCATCTGTCATGTCCCAGCTGGGGCATGCAAGGTTATTCATAACAGAAATTGAAGAATAATAGAGAACTAAGGATAAATGAGATAAAATGAGATAAGATTTGAAAATTGAATAAGTTCTTTATTGAATTACTCAAGCAAGATACATTGGTAATGCTAATAAGAAGATAAAATGAGAAATGAGGATTTTGAGGTTCAACAGAGATATTCGACATAAACTGTAGGAAGGGGATGATAGCCTTATATAATAAGCTTTTACACATTTTCTAATTAACAGTAACTTTTGGGTAGATTTGCAATTGTGCATAACTGATGCAGCAACGCTCTAACAAACTCAGCAGCTACTCTCCATTTCCTACATCTGTGGACACCTCCAGTAAGCATTAAACGCACAGTTTCATCTGATATGCATCCCACGGCTAGAATGAATTGACACCATTTGAGTCATTACATTGCCACCCCCTTTAAATAAGCTTGTCCTCAAGCTTTGGTAACAATAAAATGCCACTGAGCTGAGTATGGCTTAGCAGTCCAGCAATTTAAATTTGTTGTTGATGGTCAATGATGTGATTAACTCACTAAGCCCCTCAATTTCATTCCAAGTGGCAGTAGTAGCAGGGAGGGTGGATCTTTGTGCCAACCTGTTCAGAATTGTAACATTTACTATGCGAACCCATTAGCCCTGAAGATTAGTTGCAGAATAGACCCTTGACCTCATGGTATATATGGGTGAGGTGGTAAGAACTGTGACACTGCCACTGTACCTGATCACTTTTGTTGACACAGTGGATAATGTCTTACACCACTTTGTCTTCACTGTGTTGTTACTTGGTAAGTTATTCCACAACAGCCTCACCTTAGCCTTGTCTTTATTAATTGTTGTTGTGTTATTACCTTTGTACCAGTGGTATGACCTTTGGTACCAAATCAAGTGGTGTATGCATCATATTGCCCTCCCCTTTGAATTGGACTTGTCCCCAAGCCAATATAAGTAATGTATATCCTGCAAAGGATCAAAATACACCCTACTGTGTTTCCACCTTGACCATTTTTGTAACTGCAGACAGCTTTGCTGCTGTTGCCAGTGCTGTTGAAAAAACCACCCAATAAAGAGGCCTTGTATCATTAGAGAGGTAGGAATTAGCTGAGTGCCACCTGAGAATTTGGTACTAAATTGCAACCCTGTAACTCCTTTCCAATAAAAAATCATGCCTATAATTGTTTTGCCTCTACAGTTCAGCCCAGTCCAGAGATAGTTTTTTGTCAAGTTGTCCCAAAAGACAGTTTTGCCCTTGCCTCTAAGCAACAGTGGTACCACAGCTGGCAGCACTTGCCAGAGCATTCTTTGTGGGAAAAGAGGGGTGCACAAAAAACTATAACACTTATTTTCAGGCTCTCCAATATCCTCATGTTGCCTCCTTGTGGTTAAACTGAAGGTGAATTGCCATGGTACTAAAGCACTTGGATGTACCACCTGGCCATAAGATTTAGGGCTAGTATCCTTGTTCCCCTTGTTTCTACCATCTAGAATTTCTACAAACACCTTTGAACTTGTCAGCTCGACTACTGCAACAGTAAATCTCTCAATGGGTAAGTCTTGAAAAATTTGAATTTTAAAATTGGAACCAAACACACAGAATGATGTATATGTCACACTCAAGTGAGACACTGTCCCCACTTCTCCCTCACTACTCTTGCCCCAGTGCCAATCTGGTGGTTTAGGTTGAATAGGGACAATAAATTCATTATGCTTGTCATAACTCTTCCCACGTGCAGATTCTGATGTGTGGTGAGCAAGGGTGACCCTTATGGGGGGCTTACTCATCAAGCTATTCTCTGAAAAGCTTATTGCATTTTGGTGAATCCCATATTTGTCATGTCCCAACAAAAGTGCCTGCCAGTCCTGGCAAGTATCCTTGAATCCCTCAACAACCACTGTAGATGCTTGCTTCAACAAAAACCAGCAAGGTTTTATAGTTTCTAACTTGCTCAGTTGCATCCTCCTGTTGATAACTCCAGGCTCTTTCTCAACAGTTCTCAATCCATAATGGTATTTGGGAGAAGAGGAAAAATCAGCAACAAAATTACACATTCTCAAAAAAAATTGTTCTGCCCCCATTGCCTTGTCAGAATACTGAACTTGAGATGTAAGCCAGTTAGTGGACCAATGCACATCAGAAGATTTGTGTTTGATCAAGAATGGTGGACAACATTTAGGAGCTGAAGTTATAGAGCAAGGGTTACACAAACAAGGTTTACCAATAGATGGGTATTGAGGATTACTCAAAAGGCTACTGTTGAAATGGCTCAGTGGGATCTGCTCAATGTCCCAATAGGCGTCAACCAGAACAGCATGGTTGTGTTTCACAACTTGAATTTTCTTCTGAAAGTGCAACTCATCAGTAAAAAACTCACTTGGCTCGAAGAGGAAGGGTGGAAACAATTCAGTAAACAAGTCAGGCGGTTCTGGTGGAATTAAAACTTGAAAACGTTCTGTGTCACATCCCATCTCTGGGCAATGAGATGTAGTGAAGTTCTTGTTATGTCTCACATGAGAATTCTGGTCTGTACCTGTCATGATCGCAGAACTCAAGTCCATACATTGAGGCATACAGTTGGTTTCCTGTGGTGGTTTCGTAGCCTCTTCTTCTTCTATGTTTTCCTCTTGTAGACCCTCCAGCGGTGCTGGTGACTGGAATGGCATCGCAACCATGTCACTGGCCACCTCTTGTGGCTTTGTTTTGCTGCATGGTGGGGAAGTAACTGACCTGATCTGATTCCTTACAAGCTGGAAATCAGGAGGTTTAGGCGGAATAGGCTGCAGAACATCAGGAATTTTATCGTACCGTGCACAACTTTCCTCCTGAAGGCTAGAGGTATAAAGGTTGGAATTAGATATGGCCGGTACCGAGGTATTGGTGAACAAGGTTATTTTGGATCGGATTTGAATCTCAGCATGACCATCATTTTTAACAGGTAAATTTAGGCTGAAGGTATTGGTACGATGCTCTATTGAAGTTGTGAGCTTCTTACCACTATCAAAGTGTGTAGTAGTGCTCAGTGCTATTGGGGTCGATATGATACCTAACTGATCGGTACTTGATCTGGGATGATCTGAATCGTGAATCTCTCTGGTGGCTTCCTCTTGGACAAGCATAGCGATTGGTCTTTCATGGGACATGATCACTATCTGGTTTTGAGACAGGTGTGTTTGATCGGGTAGGGTGAGAGTCATCATCTGTTCAGATGTGTGGATGGGGACATTAACCACGGATGTGTGAGGTTGTATCCGACCCGTGAAGCCATCACTGGTCTTCCGATCTTGAAACTCAACTAATAGAGCTCTGGCCTCCAAGGTTGCATCGAGTTCAGCAAGTCGTGCTTCAAGGTTGCATCTCTCGTCAGCATGATTAGTCGCCAGTGGAGTACGAGCAAAACTCGCTGGAGATCTAGCTGTTTCCAGGATTTTAGCCTTGATCTGATCTCGAACAAGATGATCTGAGCTAGTATCAGGGTTTGTGCCCAGTTGAAGTCGATCGTCTCTCACATGTGTCATGTCGTGGTGTCCTCTCGTGACCAGCTTAAATCGCATTACTTCCATTTCATCGCGAATTTGAGTGAGCAGATTATCTTGGACCTTGTCTCTATGGTCCGGTACGACGGATGTTGGCTGAAGGTGATGAGTTCTCACCTGCCTGATCCTAGACTCGAAGTCTGCCTCCAGAGTAGCCAATCGTGCCATAAAGTTTCTATCACCCGTTAGCCTAGTAATAATATTCACTTCCGCTAAGTCAGCTCTCATTCGAGAGAAGAGATAGTTACTAGTTATTTGGGGAAGACGGGAGCATATTTCTTGAAGTTCTAAATCTCTCGGAGATAAGTGGACTGGTTGTGCTGAGGTTCGAACTTTCCAGTCAGCCATGGCGATGGACTGGAAGCAAGGAAACCGAGAAGTGGAATGAAATTGAGGAATAACTCAGCCCCGATTTGAGATCGGAACGGCTCTGATACCAATTGTCATGTCCCAGCTGGGGCATGCAAGGTTATTCATAACAGAAATTGAAGAATAATAGAGAACTAAGGATAAATGAGATAAAATGAGATAAGATTTGGAAATTGAATAAGTTCTTTATTGAATTACTCAAGCAAGATACATTGGTAATGCTAATAAGAAGATAAAATGAGAAATGAGGATTTTGAGTTTCAACAGAGATATTCGACATAAGCTGTAGGAAGGGGATGATAGCCTTTATATAATAAGCTTTTACACATTTTCTAATTAACAGTAACTTTTGGGTAGATTTGCAATTGTGCATAACTGATGCAGCAACGCTCTAACAAACTCAACAGCTACTCTCCATTTCCTACATCTGTGGACACCTCCAGTTAAGCATTAAACGCACAGTTTCATCTGATATGCATCCCACGGCTAGAATGAATTGATACCATTTGAGTCATTACATCATCAACAACATATGGATGATGATCATGGATCTGAAGCTTTTTTTTTGGTAAAATAAAATTAATATTGTAACTTTACATATTCAAAACTCAAAAGAGAAATTCAGTTCAATTTGGAGTTAAATTTTCAACACGGAAATTAAGGTCAGTCTAAAGACTGTCTCTTTATTGGGACTGTAATTTTGAAAAGCAATTTCACGAGGATTTAGAGGGGACATAACGGCTATATTTTTTTGTGTCTTCATGATGTCTCCAAATTTATATCATCTATTAAAATCAATGAATGATTTATAGATGCATAAAAAATGTGCATGATGAATGGTGTAGATTTTAGAGACATGATAGAGACACGATAATTTTACTCTTTCGAATAGTAAAAAATACCTTCTTCTACCACTATTTCAAAATCACATTATTCTACTATTACCCCTCTTCTTATCGGTTCAATGTGCTATGGAGTTTAACACGTCCGAATTCACACGCATCTGTACACAAGTTTATACTTTGGTACTTGCCAATGCCAAGCCAAGGAATTGCAAATATAATACATGCTATTTTTATTGTAGGGATCTGACGCACTTGTTAGTTCAACAATTTGTCAAATTACTGATTTATCTAAACATTATAATACTGTTGGTTACTTTTGTTTGATCATAAAACAACTTGGTTTTGTTTTGTTGGCTTCTGCTGTATTATTAATTATTAAGCAAAGACGAAGTAGTAGTTTTTTCTTTAACGATTTAATTAATTCCTATATTCCATGCATGACCAATTATAATCAAACTTAATATTTCTTTTTTCCCACCAAAATTTCTCCCTTTTTATTTCAATATAATAAGTTAATAACCAATCCTCTACTGGACAAATATACCATAAAATCCACCATTGGTGTCTTACTTAGCTGCAAAACCATTGGTAATGGTGTTTTTCTCTACGAAATGCTGAGCAACAATTCGTCGTTGGATCTTCCCTGTAGCTGTTTTCGGAAGTGAATCGGTCATGAATATTGTTTTTGGTACTTTGAAAGAGGCCAGGTTCTTCTTGCAGTACGCGGCGACGTCATCCACCGTTAGCGTCGTGCCATCTCTTGCGATCACCGCACAGTTTATCTGTGATCAAAACTAACGACTTAGATCTTTCAAGAAATTCGCTATGACTTTATATATGAAATATCTCAAGTTGAAAATTGAAATTGTTTAAAAACTATTATTTTGTAACAGATATTAAAGGTTTTTGATGAAACTTTTTTTATTAAAGGTTGAATGCAAACTAAAATCTATAATGGTATTTTGGAAACTTACATGAACAATATAATACATTATTCTTAACGGATCATGTATGAAAATTGTTTCTGATGTTAATTATGACTGTAAAGATTATCAGCTTAAAATAATTATTTCTAATCAAATCAGCTAAAATATAATACCTCTTCACCGTATTTTGAATCAGGTACCCCAAAGGCTACAGCTTGTGCAATGTCTGGATGAGCCAACAATACTGCATCAACTTCTAATGGTGATATCTTCTCTCCTGAAAAAAGGGTAAATTTTTATTTAGGAATATAAAAAAATGGAAACATAACATGAATTAATTTACGAGTTCTAAAATTACAAAACTAAACGGTCATGTAGATTAAATTTTTGGTCCACAGAAAATGTCTATGATCCAAAATTTACCAAAATGGTGTGTGCAAAAAAAAAAATTATGAGCCTAAAACGAGAATCACATATAATGTTTTCGATCTTTCTAGTTTCAGAAACGAAGAAAAACACGCCTTTGGGTTTTTTTTTCTCATTATTTAATTCCACTTTGGTTATTTAATAAAAAAAGTCAAAGACACGGAAACAATTTGTCAAAAAAATTTACTTATCCAAGGTGCGGTTGCTTTTTTTCTTAAAGATCCTGAAATATTTTTTTCTAACATGAACAGTAAGCTACCTATTGAAACTATGAGTGCTAATAAGTCAATTATTTAGACTAGTCGAGGCTCTCTTATTCAAGGATGCAGTTTGTGCTTAATAAAAGTCAAATTAATAATTGAATCTCAAGAAAATAAGATAAAAGCATTTAAAAATAATATTTTGTTCACAATACTATTTTGTGTCACGAAGAGGGTGACATACTTCCATTTTTTGTTTCTAACAGAGAGTCCGGGTTGAATGAATTTATATTCCACGAAATACTTCGTATTACGAAATAGCAAACGAATGATTTACACAATTTTAAAATTTATGCGTGCAAATTTCGAAATCATATAAAGCATTAGATTACTATTTCATAATACAGAATATTTCATGAAATATAGATTCGATTGAAATGGGACCACTTTTGAAGACGAAAAAAATGTTATCCGTCTCCAAATTTTGATACACAATAGTAATCGTTGTTTTCAAATTTTTTTCTACTCGTATTATAATTTATGTAAGAAAAAAAAACAAGTGCAAAATATAAGTCCGTTTTTCTTATTTCACGAAATTTAATGTATTTTAGGAGAAACTAATTTACAAACTTCATTATTAAAAAATTTCGGGATAATTTGAGAAAATTTGTTTTATTCTGAGCTCAATTTCAAAGATCATTTTCTTTAATAACAATAGTCCCGTGATGCTATTGCCAATCCTTTATGGACTGAACTGTTGCATTGCATACTACCAAAAGAGAAAATTTATATGCGGCTGTCTTTCTTTTTAGTTCTTTAATAAAATGGCCTTTATTTTTTAACTTCATCCTCAATAATTGAAGTTTCTTTCAGGAATTATATAAACACTTTTTTTTGGTTTGGAAACACAAGTTCTAGAACTGATGATATAATACATAATTGTTAATTGTTAATTACAATGAACAGGTCATCTGTTGCTGTTGTCGTTCGTATATATTATGATATATATACAACTACGACACAATTTGTATATTCTTATTTATTAACAAATTGTTGAAATAAACAAAAGAGTTACCTCCTCGGTTGATTAGCTCCTTGATCCGGCCAACTAGGTGCAGATAACCATCTTCATCCTGGTAACCCAAATCGCCGGTGTGAAACCACCCAAACAAAAAGGCGGCTTCATTTGCCGTCGGGTTATTCTTATACCCCTTTGTTACATTGGGCCCGCGTATGCACACCTCACCGGCAACACCATCCAGCTGCAGCACTCCCTTGTCATCTAGAACTGCTAGTTCCTGCCCAACCGGCTTTCCGACTGAACCGGGTTTATGTGGCCCATCCTGTGGCAACGGGTTTGAAGTCATTAAATGTGATGCCTCAGTCATGGCATATGCTTCCAAAACAGGTGCATTGAATGCCGACTCGAGTCGCTCTAAAATGACTGGTGCAAGAGAGGCACTGCAACTACGAATGAATCGAAGCTTAGGAAGTTCTTGTTCGGGTTTTGTGGTGTGACGATCAAGTAGGATTTGGTGCACGGTCGGTACTGCAGTGTACCAGGTCGCCTTTGTGGCCCGCATGTCGGCCCAGAAAGTTGAAGCCGAGAATCGACCGTTGGCCGGAAGAGTGACTGATCCACCGGCAGAGAGCGGAGAGAGCAGCCCGGCCAGTAGACCATGCACGTGGAACAGAGGCAGAACCACCACGGTCGAATCAGAGTCGGTCATCCGGTACACTGATCTGATGTTTTGTACTGATGTGGCAAGGTTATGTTGGGTCAGAGGTACACCCTTGGGCCGGCTCGTGGTCCCCGAAGTGTGCAAGAAAAGTGCCACATCAGATGGATCATTCGAGAAATCGTCCTCTAGTGTGTGCGTTGAATTACCGTTCATGCTTGGCACGGATATATGTATCAATCCAGCCGGATCGCCCAAATAAACTGTGACATGAGTGATGTCGAGTTTTGTTGCAGCAGATTGTGCCGAAGCATTACCTTGCGAGTCCGTCAGAAGTAATTTCGACTCCGAGTCGGAGAGGTAGAATTCGAACTCCTCTTGCGTGTACGCCGAGTTAAGTGGCGCCGCTACACCTCGTGCTCGAATTACTGCTAGAAACATAATCACCAGCTACAAAATAGTAAATTGAACAATTTTATAAAGAACTATTTAATTTAGAATTTAATAAAGAAACACAGGACATGGTACGTCTTTGTTACAGTTCTATTATCAGTAAATTACCTTTACCCATAGTACTATCCTGAATCGATCATGTTATTTATCTCCTAACATCAGAAATGTAAATAACTAATGGAAGATATAATACGTACCTCGATAGAATTGGGGAAAGTTAACGCAACAACATCGCCGGGAGATACACCAGCGGATCGAAGAACAGAGGCGGAATAGTCGATCAGCTCCTGGAGACGCGAATGGGAGATGTCAAACTTTCCAGCGACGGAGAGGGCCCGCTTGTCAGTGAAAGATGCGGCGGCCTTTTTGAGGAGCCCGGTGAGCGTGGGGGGGGCGTCGTGGATTCCCATGGTGCACACTTCTAGCTTGTTTTGATGATGATGTGTTAATTAAAGCGACGATGTTGATGTATTTATAAATCGACGGGATCACGATTCACGATTCACGGGAGAGGGAAGAGGAGTAGCGGTAACTAGGTACCATCGTTTGGGTTGGGGATGTCCGAATCAGTGTCCGATGTTGTGAATCGTTTCGCTATCGGTATTATTTATGTGGACATGGTTTACGAATTACCATTGGTGCCAAATATCTATTTTTATCGGGGACGGATTTGCAATTTTTATTTTGATGGGTTTTATTAAATAATAATTGAAGCGTACTGCTGTAGTGCTGTACCGCATTATGTTTTCTTGCTAAATGCAGGGGAACTCTGATTTCAATTTCTTTTCAGAAATACCGCACTTGATTTCTGGTATCCGTTGCAACAAGGGAAAGAGAAAAGATTCAATTTTTCTTCTTCAAATTCTTCACATTGTTTTATCCTGGTTCAACTCAGACAAAATTTATCTTTTATCATTATTTTCTTAATTATCGCTATCTTGATGGAATAATAATAATAATTGTTTTTGATGCATCAGTTACTAAACACACCAGATGTTTATACTACTAAAACAAGTATTATATTACATCTTTCTCTTTCTCTTTCTCTTTCTTTCGTTTGTGAAAAAAAATAGTCATGGTGAATATGAAAAAAGTTAGAGGCAGTCTCAAGGTCTCATAGAGAAAGCACGCATCGTGCTACTTTTGCATTCGTCGTTTATCGCTTTCCATCTTCGTTCTCAAATCTGCCACCACTTCTTCGTCTTCAGATCTGTCGCCACTTTAAACATCATCTCTATCTGTAATGATCGTCATTTTTAACATTTTTCTCGTCGTTTCTAACAATCTTTTGTCGAAAAAATATAGAAAAGAAAAAAAACGAGAAAAAATAAAGAAAAGAGATGTAGTTGAAAGACAAAACAAAAATACTAAAAAGTAAAATAAGATAATATAAAAAGACAAAAACTTAGGTGCACCATTCTAGATGCTCCCTAGGTACTCCAATCAATCTGTACCATTTGATTGAAATGTATGGTGTGAATCTTGATGCATTTGAATGGTACGAATTGATTGGAGTACTTAAAAAGCATCTAGAATGATGCAACTAAGTCTTTCTCATATAAAAATAACACAAATAGAAAATATGACGTGAGACGGCAGTGGTGGAATAATGATGAAAAATAAAAAAAGTTCTCAAAATATTATCTTTCATTTCGAGAATCCAAAACTATGAACAGAGGGCCCCACGCACTTTCCATTTTTATATTATGAATAAAAAAAATGATTGCATGCATTGTTAGAACAATATTCATGTACTCATGCTTTGGTTAATGCGAAGTCGGCTACTCATCTTGGTTACTTTTTCCAAACAAAAACCCTTATTAATTACAAAAAAGTATTTTGTCTAACCAAGCACAATTTTTAAAGTTGTTTTGGGTTTTCCTCATGAATTATAATAGAACGCGTCTATGCAACAGCGCAGCAGGGGTCCCACAGTATATTTACGCCAATTCTCGGAAAGCGTGTGGAGGTGACACGTGGGCCGACGAAACAGTCACCTAATAACCCAATTGCTTCTGTTCTGTTGCAGAAAAGGAGAGGGACATAACACAAACAAAGGATGAATAAAAAAATAAAATAATAAACACAAACAAAGGAGGAGAGAAAATTGAAGTGAACTACTGAGAGATGGCACCTTCACCAACAAAACCTTTCCAACAGAAAAGCCCTGCCGATTACCATATCCACCACAACCGCGGATCCGAATCCGCTGCTCGTATCAAATACTAGTATGATCGTGCTTGCTTCGATTCGACCGTCATAAATCGATCGATCATTACGAACGACTGTGATTTGATTCAAAAGACATGTATTTTGATCGTTAGATGAATTTTGAACGATTCAGATCGAAAGATGAAAAAGAATATAAGAGCAGCAGATTTGATTCCCGCAACCGCAAGAGACCAAAATAGAGAGTTTCCATTGTTATTGTATCGTGCAAGGTGCAACGATAGTGCCTAGTGGGCCAGTCGCATTTAAGCTATTAATAGACAAATGAGTGAATGACACATGGACTTTATTTGAACCAAAAGTAAGATTTGTGGTATAAAATTAACAAAAATTGTGTATAAAATATTTTGTTAACGATTGTGAAATGTGTAATTTAAATTATCTTGTTTGCTTTTAGGATATTTATTTTTTTCAAATTAGTCTTATTATTTTGATTGTAATATTAGTGCTGCGAGTGTTGTCTTTATGGATATAATTGGGAGACGATACTCAGTGATTGAGTCTCTACAATCTGCTCGTTAGAACTAAACATCGGGAGCGAAGGTAAGGCGCGGTCCAGGGCGGTCCAAGTAAATGATCCGTCAGAGCAAATTTGTTTTCGTCATTTTAGGTCTATAAATATGCAAATTTCTGGCAGAACAAGGACGACTTTTTCAGAATAGAACTAGCTACTAGATTTTCCTCTTTATTCTCTCTGACTCATCTGTACTAATTCCTCGAGGTGTTTCCCTTCGGTTCGACAATAACAAATTCATTTCTTTAACTCTTTTCTAATCTCGGCATTGACACTAAGCCGGGATCATTGGTGTTTTCATTCGACAAAATGACAACACATCCCTTTCGACCATTGCGAGATGACCAAATTGTGGTCAATCTCTGTCTCTCCAAAACAACCCCACCACCAGTGATAAATCATAATGCACCATCGCCTAGTCTCGACCAAAATGTCACTATAGTAATGGGACCCGAGAAACAAACAGCACCAATTCCCACTTCTAGTCAAACCGTCATGAATTATTTTACTTCATCTACTCTCTCAGACATGAAGATCCCCTCCTCCCAATCAGTTAGCCTACCTACTGATCTGCCAGTCAATCAACAAAATGCCTCTCTACAAACACACATGTCACAATACCTGATGGCACCCGGTCTGGGACCTCCGCCAAATATACTCCCATGGCACTCTACATCAGGACCACCCCCACCCCCAATAATACAGCCACGAATTGACTTTCCTTACCAACCACCTCACTCATACACTCACACTCTTCCTGTCTCCTTCCCCACGATAATACCGACACCTTCTACATTGGTATTCTCTACAACCCAACCAGGAACATCGACTCCTTTTGAAGAACACATTTGGAGAAAACTCTGTGCCCTAGATTAACAAGTGCAACAACCTCCCTCGGCCCCCAAAGATTGGTTGTCCGATGGTCCTTTAATTCCTAATCTCTATACCACAACAATCCCCCCAAAATCTAACATCCCTAATCTGGGGACCTTCGGCTCATCTCGCTCCACTTTTGCCGACCCCCGAGCCTTCATCATTGGGTTCAGAGAACGTCTTCGACTCATGGGGTACGACGAATCAGTCATGTGCCGACTCTTTTCAACCTGCTTAGAAGGCATGACGTGGGACTGGTACTCGTCTTTGCCCCTCTGATCTATTGCAAACTTTGACCAGCTAGCCAGATCTTTCCTTACTCGATTCAGTGGTATAAAAAACCAGAGAGAACTTGCGACAGCCTCCTTGGCATTCAGCAAGGTAAAACCGAGTCCACCATGCAGTACATAAATAAATTTCTGGAGGCATCTCAGGGGGTAAAAGTGGAGCGTTTACCACATGATGATGCAGTTGTTCTCTCTGGTTTTTTGATGCGGTTATCCTTCTAGGATAGTGATTACCACGATGTGTGTTTCCCACATGATGATGCGGTTGTTCTATTCCTGAAGATAAGTCACGAGAAGGAAGGGATTCCACATCGCGTATCCCGAATCCTAGTGGATACAGGTAGCTTAGTAGACATTCTTTACCGAGAGGCATTTAATCGATTAGGCTTAACCGAAGCATCTCTATCCCCAGTTCACACCCCTCTAGTTGGCTAACGGTTGAGCACTTAGACTTTAGTCATTTCAGGATTTTTCATTTAATTTGCTGAGGATGCCAACCGTTACCAACGGTTATAACCGTTGGCTAACGGTTGAAGACTGGAATTTTTGCAGGTTCATCAGTTTGCATTTGAATTTTCTGAGTATTTGTGCCATATTTTTTCTTAAGTAAGCTCTAACATCCCTAACTTGGAAGGATTTAATAATCTGCTGGTTCGTTTCTGAATCATTTATATAGGCTGGACACTTCTTGGAATCTTGGAGCCTTTAAAAACCTTCCTGGCGTTACACAGTCTCCATAACGCCTTGGGTAAGGCGTTATAACGCCTTGGACATCTTCCAGAATTGCCCCTGTGCAGTTTTCCTGTGGGCCATCTTTTCAGGAACCCGTTATAACGCTTAGTGAACCCGTTATAACAGGTTGAGACTTGTTATGATGCCTTGCCAAGCGTTACAGTAATGCTGGCCTCGAGAAATTCCATGTTGTTGCTGCTTCTCTCTCCTCCTGACACGTTATGATGCCTTGGACACCCGTTATGATGGGTTGCTAACTCATTATAACGAGTCCTGGAACATTATGGTAACGATGTGCTTTGTTTTGCATAGTGAAGCCTTCCCTTGATGACTTGAGCTTGTATTGACTTGTCCAGGGCATGTAAAGAATAAAGATGACTTATTTGGAAATATGCACGTATAATCACACTTTGGTGTAATTTCTGAACTATATGACTAGAATCTAATTCATGTCATTCGATTATATTTGGCACTGTGATTTAAGTCGAGATAGCCGTGAAGAAAATGTTGCAACATCGCTTAAGTCTCTTGTTGGTACAACTGGTGGACCAAATTGTTTAAGAAGTACGAAAAGAAAGACATAAAAGTTAAGTAATATGCAGATTCAGATATATGTAATCAAAAGCATCTCACTTGTCCATGCGGGATATTGTGTGAATTGAGACGTCAAATTCAATAAATAAAGTTTGAACTGTGTGTTATATGATTAACATATTACATACAGTCACTAATATTACAAGGAGTAATATGAAATATACCATAAATGTGACTAACTAATACAATGACATAATACGTATTTTCGCTAAGATTTTGGGTACGAATACGTATGGTAATTAATGTGAATTAGTATAATTGTTGATGAACTGGTTATGATTAGTTAAACTAATGTTAGTGTTAAATGTAATGTTAGAAATATTGTTTGAGCTAAAACCAATTGAATTGGATCAAGAAGCAAGCAAAACAGTGAAAACAACAAGTCTATTGTGGCCGCAATGGCCCCCTTTGCGGCCGCAATAGAATAGGAGTGATTTTGGAAGAAATCTATTGATTTCGTCCAAGTCAATTGCGACCGCAATGACCTCATTTGTGGTCGCAATAGAATAGTCTGGAGGTAGAATTCATTATTTTATTTTGCAGATATCCTTCTGACTTGTGCTCCAAATAATATCAAATTGTGTGTGCGTGTTTAAAGTAGTAAATTACACAATTTGGAAAAGAATTGGAGAGAATTTAATATCAAATTTTCAAATAATATTTTCTATTAATTACGGTATCTTTTCCAGATACATTTTCACTAGTATAAAAGGAGTTAGCTCTCCAAACTTTGCCGGTATCATTTTCAGCGCACATGTGTTGTGATTAGCCTCTATTATCCTATCCATTGCATATAATTATCTCTAGGAAATTCGTGACCTAAGAGAAAAGGTTAAGGCATCGAAAATTGCTTGGAATGACACATCAGTGATCATTTCGAGGTTCTACCCGACCATCTTCACCAACTCCTTTGGAGTTGCTTGAGAGACAAAGAAGGGATAGCGTAGAGATAAAAAGTAAGTAAATCTTCTGCTCGTATTTTATTGATCTTATATATTGCACGGAGTTCTTATGAATTGCAATTGTGTAAATTAGAATTTTGATAATTTTTTAGTTCAATCCTAATTCTTGAATTGCACCAACAAATAACATTAAAATATAACAATAATGTAACACCATGAACAATTACATTAAAGAAAAAACATCATGTCAAAAATGAATGATACTAGCATCCATTACAGGCTTACAGCCCTACTCTTCAGGCTTGAATTGAATTTAGTAATGTTTTGCAAACGCATGTTTCCCAATAAGCCGATTAATATGTGTTTCGGGGAAAGAAAATGGGCTTTGTTTTGTGCTATTTCACGAAAATAGACATATGACTTGGGCTGGACTGATTTTATAATAACGAGCTCAAGTGGGAATAGATTAATAACAATAATAACAAATTAACAATACAAATTCGTTATTTCTCGAGTAGTCAAATAATAGCAACTGAACAATATAATATTATGGGCATTTATTTTTGGTTTGCAGTTGGTGGAAAGCCCCTGTGGGCCCCACCTAGATAAAAAGAAAAATCACAGTTTGTGGCTTCGTGCAGCTCTTGTGGGCCCCACCTAGATTAAAAAAAATCGCACTTAGCTACAGCCCCTATGGGCCCCACCTAGGAAAAACATTTTATGTATGTGGCTAGTACGCAAAGACCCACGCGTCATCAAGTAGTACGCAAAGACCCACGCGTCATCAAAGCAAATGGCGAGGAAAAAAAAATTGCATTGTAGAATGAACAGTGCGAATGAACAGTGATTTTGTTCCACAATGATATAGTTAGATAAGATTTTATATTAAGCCTATAAATCTTAACCGGACATGCGTAAACTCTTAATATATTCTCTATATTAATCAGAATTGAAATCTTCACATAACTAACTATACTAATCAACATAACATGATACATAATATCAGATAGTACACACATGCATAACGATGAAATTTAATAAGGTGAATAAACAAAATCAAGTACACGAGATTCATATTATCTGATGCAGAACTCAATAATCAATGAAGGAGGTGGAAAGATCAGCGATGAAAAGCATAGACGAATGGAAAACATATGCAATTCGTTATATGAAGAGCAGATGTAATTCGATAGATGAAGAATAGATCCAATTCGCCAGATTCAAAGATGCAATTCGCCATCGGATGAAGAATCGATGCAATTCATCAGATGAGAGATCGAGAGAAGAGAGGGAAATAAAAAAGAAAGAACCAAGAGAGAAAGGAGAAAGAAAAATCGAAAAGAAATTTGAATTGGTTATGAATTGACGATAATGGAAAAAGTATAAATATGATTTTCTAACAACATCTTTCAAATCACTTGATATTGGAAGATGTTCTAATTGGAATTCATATCAACTATCGCAAATTAGAACATCTTCCAATATCAAGTGATTTGGACATTTTCATTCAAACAAATTCTAAATTAAAAATCTGTTTCAAAAATCATGTCGAGCGTCACTTTTTTTTATTCATTATCCGTAGACTTACAACACACACTCACAAACAAACTGAAAAATAAACTTGAAAAAACTCTCTAAAATATATCCCTAACGAGACTTGAACTCCATACCTCTTTCATGTAGATTTTGTCTCACCACTATACTAAGTAGGACTTGACCCACTAAAAATTACAACAACGAAGAAGTCCTCAATTTAATATATAATTTTTTTTCGTAAACCAAAATGCTTCATCTTTTCTACAATTAATGAAATTGATTACTTATATTAATTTCTGAAGTAAATGTTCAGTACGAGAGAATAAAGAATACAGATGCAAAAGCAACTCTTATTCTTTGGAGTCCAAATTTGGTGCTCGTAAATCTGGTGCTTGTTTCCCTGCTTGTTTCGATCCGACCGCTCGATCGTCACGGACGGCTGTGATTTGATTTAGAGAGCAGATGCTTTGGCCGTTAGATGAGTTTTGAACGGTCCAGATCGAAACAAGCAGGGATTTTACGAGCAGCAGATCCGGTTCCTATTCTTTGTACATCATCTCCAAGATTCCAATCATCAGTTCTTATATTCTATTAAATATAGGATCTCTAGGCCTTTTGCATTATTCCATCCATTATTCCATTGTAAGGTCTAAATCTGTGATAGTTACCTCATTATTATGGAAACAAACTTTTACAATATTCTACTATAATGATCTGGCTTACAGTAAGTTATACCAACAACCCGAGATGGCAGATTCATTTATCTGTGCTGTCGGATCCGTATTTGCTGTCATTATTTCGATAACAGAGTAAGTATGACAGCAGATTCGAACCGATGTTCAACGCTGTGAATTTAATTCAGGAGGTTTTATTATTTTGTAGGTCTCACCTGTCAGTCTCTCAATGACAGCTTCCTGCAATCGAAATAATGACAGCGCGGAACCGTTTCCCTGTGCTGCCCACATATGACATCCCAAAGCAGCCCTTATGGTTTAATTGGTTTTCAAGGGTCGGAATTCATCACAAATATAAACACGACCTTTGTAAAAAGAACTGTTAATACATGATTCCATTCAATAAAAAATCTAGTACTTTTGAAAATGTGAACCTCAAATTGCACTTTCACAAAGAAAATGGAAGTTCAGTCATAAATTATGAATTATGAAATAGTGATGATTTTGGAAACAGAATAGGCATCTTTTTCTTTAAAAAATTGGCAGCCATCCCTTTTTGTTACCAGGTTTCGGTTGGAGCTTCCTATTTTGTTTCCACAGACGTCAAAGCAAATTCCATGATCATATCTGTCTGGTTTGGCTCAATTTATTATGTTTGATAGGCTGAACCGAGTCAAACCAAACATGAGTTTAACACACACACACACACACACACACACACACACACTACAAGGTCTAGACTCGGAAAACAAAATCAGACCGTACCAGAATTTTTGAAAGGCGAGAATCAAACATATCCTGTTCTATCTTGTGTTATCAGCATCTCTATCCGTTCCAACTTCCAAGCTTCAGTCCATAAATACAGAGGATAAGGAATTGTGTGAATTCACATTTTCTGAAATAATCAGCAGCAGCAGTGAGATCCTCCTGCATTTTCACCGCTGCTACAGCGACGAGTGCTATCCGCACAGTATTTTTGCTACAGTACCAATGAATTTACAACGTAACAGTGCTGTCCGCTGATCATTTCGAAATCCCTCGTTATTTCGGGAAATACGGATTCGAGTTGTGTTGCCTCTGCCTATTATGGGACCATGAAATCCGAATAGGAACTTCTGGAAAAGAAAACACCTTGTTAGATGAGATAATGAAGAACTTAAGCCCAATTAATGTTACCAACAAATAATGGGCCTCTGTTTTCTTTCTCCTGTCATATATCTTATAATCCTTGTGGGCTTGAATATAGCTTTAGTGCAAGTTTTAACGAATTAATTAATATGTCATATTCCATTATTATTATTTTATAATAGTTAGAGATTAAATGTAAGTTATAGTATTAGTTCTAGAATATGAAAGAGTCTCCAATTTGTTATAAAATAGCTTGTGTATACACCTCCAACATACATTGTATTCACGCTTATTTGATGTACAACAGCTTTTATATATTTAAGAGAAACCATACTTAGAATTATTAAACACATCCAATTGTGAATTTATTCCAAAACAAAAAGAAGTAATTAGTTTAGAGTAATTGGGCATTTGATAATTCACGACAAAAAATGCCCGTTCAATTACTGCATAAATATTTTACTGCTCAGGCAACAGAAGACGAAGGAAAGGAGAGACTAGGATTTGAATTCTGGCATTCGTAATCGTAGATTTCTCACAGACGTACTCTTTTTTAACGGTCACAAAGGATCTGATCTGACGCTCTTTCAAGCGAAACCGGTCAGGACGGTCAGTAAAAGGTCGGATAGAGATAGACTTCCTTGGGGGTTGGGATGGTCACGTGGAAAACCCGATTATGTTTCACGCGAAACTGCGAAAGGAGCGTGTGTGGGGAAGTGGCCCCACGTGACATAGTATCCTGTTCTTCTACCGCATGGTATCACGCAGTATCGCGTTTCGACCGTCAGATGAATAATGAGAAGATATTTTAGATCTAAAGCACGAATCACGAAGAAATCGGACGATTCCGAAAACGTCCAACATGGTGCCACGCGTCAGCCGATCTCATTCCGTAAAAGCGTGTGTCAAGCACAGATACCGCCTTGATTTTTGTTATTATATTTCATGTTTTCACATGAGACTTGAAATATTATCTACTTCTTATGTAATACCGTTTCGTGTCAATTTTTGAATTAGTACTAACTTGATCTTAAAAATGAATGAATATCAGGTTTATTTACCACTGAATTGAAGTTTTGATTGATTGAAAGTTCCAAGTGGTATATGTATGTATTGAATAATTGAAGACTATCAAACAATTATATACGACAATAGTAAACAAAAATTAAGAAATTACGAAAAAGTACCTTGATTAAATCTGCCATTTTCTGAATGGTTATGTACCCGTCAAAAATTAAGAAATTATTATATTCAGGAATTTTCTTATAAATCAAATTTTAACATACATTCAATTTTTCTGATGCGTGTAAAAACATATTGAAATTAAAATAAAATAAAATGATAAATATGTCTTCAATTATTTGGTAAGAATGTATCAAATTTGAGTTAATTTGAAATGCTTTTTCATCAATCGGTTTTAAAATTCTAATAGTTAACAACTTTATGATTAATGACAAATTAAAATTCTATTGATTCAGATTTTGTTATAAATTTTACCTAAATATTGAGAATACTTCTATAAATTAGTTTTAACTTTAAATATTTTTAAAATATGAAGTATAAGAGTTTGATGCACATATCTAAGTATACGCCAAAATGCTTAAATAATCATAGTTCATAAAAAGCTGCATTAATGATTAAGGTGCCAACTTATTTTTTTCAACAATAGTCTACCAAGAGTGAATTTTATTTTCTTTTCTTGAAATTTTGTTATTTTTTATGCCGATTTTAATGCATTTGTTTTTATATTCGTCAAGTCCCATTTCAAAGTAACAAAAACAAAACAACACATTATTTAGCAACAGTAAAATCTAGAAATATTATTGTTTGTTGAGCTGTTATTTTCTATTAACATTTTAAAAAAAGTGATAATATTATTCTAAACAGGCACTTACTATTAAAAAACAAATAGATCACATTACTATTAAATACCCAGTTAAATCAAAACAATCTATTTTTTTATTTTGATAGAACGTGGTGAACATGGATGATTAGTGACTGTCATGTATTGCATAGGTCGTGGTTTTATCCAGTGAATACTATATATATAAAAAATGCAAGTTTGGCAGAAATTGATCTGCTGTCATGATTTCGATGACATGATTCTGTCATTGAGTGGCTGACAGGTGCGACCCACAAAACAGTAGGACCTTCTGAATCAAATCACAACCGTTCATATTGAAGGCAGCGGTCCAGATTCAATGACAGCGAAAGTTTGACAGGAAAATAATGACAACTGATGCATATCCCAATTTTGACAATAAATTGTGAAGTAAATTGTAATGAAAATTAAAATAAAATAAAATTATATATACATATTTTTTATTTGTAGGTTGATTGTGTTAAATATATTGAATTTGTAGCAAAGAAGTGTTATGACACTTAAATTGCATGAAATCTGAAACACAATCATATTTATAATTACAAAGATCTCACATATAAACCTTTTCTTGTTTGTAAAATTATTTTTAACTTTATTTAAGAATTTATTATTATGAAACTTTTTAATATTAATTTATTCTTTTAATATTAAATAATCATTGTTAAATAATTCCTAAAAACAAACGTTCTTCCGTTTGTTTAAATTATTTTCTTCTTTTGCCGAAACATTATATCGAGGTCAATATTCCAATGGGCTTCATTAAATCAGCAATCAAATCATATAATATAGCTAATTATTTGTGAGAAAACTGTCGAATTTGTTTAGTGTAGTTGTAAGACACAAAAATTAGGAGTTAAGTCTAAATAAAAGCTATTTTAAAAAAAATGAGGTTTATTTTCAGATTGAATCTGTATGTTGTAAGATTACAAACGAATGAATAAAAAAATATTTGTGAGAAAACTACGTGACGATGTATTACGAAGAATTAATTAATACTTTCTTTTCTTTTCAAAAGAATTCCTAGAATCAGTGGGAAAGCGAAAGAGGATACAGTTGGTCTTAGTCGCAAATAGATCCGAGAAATATTCAAAAGAAAAATGGATCCTGTGACAGAGAAGAGAAAGAAAAGGAGGTGGATCCGAGGATTCAGATTTAGTGTGGCATTTACGGGACACTGCATGAACTGATGTGGTACTGACAGTGGGGCCCCGATTAGACAACGGTAAAGAAAGATCCCTATCCCTATGCAGCTATGCTCCTGTTGTCAGGGATGGTCGTATGTTAGATAGTCCGTTCAAACCACAGTGAATCCAAAACCCTGATAATTTTCTTCATTTAACGATTTTTAAATATTTGACCTCCCAACTGACCATTAATGAATCGAATACCAAGCGCAAATCTTGGAGTTGGCACGAGACGAGATCAAGCAAACAAAAAGAAGAAAAAGAAGCTAAGAAACGAAGTGTGAGAAAGGAGAAACCAAAAAGCAAGTGATCTCTTGTACGCAAAATCATGGCGAGCAACCACCTAATACTTCAGGTCCATTTTCTAATCTCTCTCTTTCCCTCGGTTCTCTTTGTTTACTTTCACAGTAGGTTCCTCTTTACGCGCATTACGAAGTTTGACTGCTTTTTCCTTTAGAATGACGAGAAATAAAGTTTAATCGGGTTGAAAGGGAGTATCGAAGCTGCAAACTCGCTGTTAATTGAGATCTGATTGAAGATCGGGAGGTAGTTAAAGATTTCGAGTCTGAGGTGAGAATTGCTCAGTTTAATTAGCTATAGGCTTAAGTTTGGCGCAATTGAGCCCATACAGTTTTCATACCTCATTGGTACTTCTGTGGGATTGAGATTCAAGTAGACAGGGATAGTCTAATAGATCTGACCATCTATTTCCTCTTAGATTTTTGGAGAGTCTGAGTTAGTTTGTGAAATGCCACAATCTTGTGATTTTAAAGTTATGACGTTTGTTTGAGTATTGAAGTCTCTACTTAATTTATCTTGAGTGTACATAAACAAATAGAGTATTTTGTCTGAATTGAGTTGTGGATATTCATCCTAGGGGTACAACAGCAAAAAGCTGTTTTTAAATGTTATGCATGCAGAAACACTAATTTATTTATGCAAAGTCCATTTGCAAGGAGTGAACTTATAAGCTTTTATCTCCTGAGAGAAGATTGTTTCTCTATATCATTGTTGCTTCAAGAATTTACACTTGTACCCCTTTTGAAAGGGAAATGACAGGAATCTGTCCCTTGTGGTTTAAATATAATTCTAATTGATCATGCTTTTAGTATGGTAGAAGTTTAAACCAATTGTGCTCATCACAGGTTTTTATCACTTCTATCCTACGTTTAGTTATCTGACTATAGTTTTTGCGATTACCTTTTAACAACTTATACTGTTTTCATATCTGATAAATTTATACAAATTTTAGGATTGAAACAAAACACTAGTAAGAGGGAAAAATTAGAATGGCAGCGTACAAGCTTGGTGTTGAGGTAGTAAGTGCCCATGACCTGATGCCTAAAGATGGTTATGGCTCAGCAAGTGCATTTGTGGAGCTCCAGTTTGATGGCCAGAAATTCCGTACCAGTGTAAAAGATAAAGACCTAAGTCCTGTGTGGAACGAACAGTTCTATTTTAATATATCTGACACATTTGGCCTCCCCAACATGCATCTAGAAGCATCCATCTACAATGTCAATAAGGAATTGCATAGTAGATCTTTTCTCGGAAAGGTGCGAATAGCTGGTACATCCTTCGTACCGCTTTCTGATGCGGTCGTGATGCACTATCCCTTAGAAAAGCGTGGTTTGTTTTCTCGTGTGAAGGGAGAATTAGGGCTCAAGGTGTTTTTGACAAATGACCCCTCGATCAAGGCATCAAATCCCCTTCCAGCCATGGACCCCCTGTCAAACCAGCCTCCTGCTAACCCTTATCCCGTACCACTGGCACAGGAGCACAAGTCCGAGGCAAGGCACACATTTCATAGCATTCCAAAGGAAGTACCCCAAAACTACTATGCACAGCACCAGCCTCCTCCACCGATCAGCAGCCACACACCTCCACCAGTACGGTATGCTACTGACCCCCCAGTGAAACCTGAGCCTGTGCCTCCTCGAATTGTACGAATGTACTCATCTGCCTCATCACAGCAACCGCCGGAATATGCTTTAAAAGAGACAAATCCGTACCTGGGTGGAGGCCAAGTTGTAGGAGGAAGGGTCATAAGAGCTGATAAACCAGCTAGCACTTATGACTTGGTTGAACAGATGCAATACCTCTTTGTGCGAGTTGTAAAGGCCAAGGAATTACCGGCCATGGATGTCAGTGGCAGTCTAGATCCATTTGTGGAGGTACGTGTTGGGAATTATCGTGGTACCACTAGGCATTTTGAGAAGAAACAAAACCCTGAGTGGAATGAGGTTTTTGCATTCTCCAGAGAGAGAATGCAAACTTCAGTACTGGAGGTAGTGGTGAAAGATAAAGATTTAATAAAGGATGATTTTGTCGGGATTGTGAGGTTTGACTTGAATGATGTTCCAACTCGTGTCCCACCTGATAGTCCATTAGCGCCTGAGTGGTACCGGCTTGTTGATAAGAAGGGTGAAAAGACAAAGGGGGAGTTGATGCTTGCAGTTTGGATGGGCACACAAGCTGATGAAGCATTCCCCGATGCTTGGCACTCTGATGCTGCAGCTCCAGCAGATGCTGCTGTGGTTGGAGCTAACATCCGATCAAAGGTATACCACGCGCCAAGACTCTGGTATGTGCGGGTGAATATAATAGAGGCACAGGATATTATAATGCATGACAAGACCCGCTTCCCTGATGTCTATGTAAAGGCTCAAATAGGGAACCAATTCATGCGAACCCGTCCCTGTCAAGCCCGGCCGAACCCATTCTGGAATGAAGATTTAATGTTTGTTGCTGCTGAGCCTTTTGAGGATCATTTGATACTCTCGGTTGAAGATCGAGTGGGGCCTAACAAAGATGAAGTCATTGGCCGAGTCTTCATACCTCTTGCGTCGGTTGAAAGGCGAGCTGATGATCGAATTATACATGGGCGATGGTTTAATCTTGAAAAACCGGTGGCTATTGATGTTGATTTGATGAAGAGAGAGAAATTTGCAACCCGGCTGCATATTCGAGTTTGTTTAGATGGAGGCTACCATGTGCTTGATGAATCAACTCACTATAGTAGTGATCTCAGGCCAACTGCCAAGCAACTTTGGAAGCCATCAATTGGTTTACTTGAGCTAGGAATACTCGGTGCAGAAGGTCTACATCCCATGAAAACTCGTGAAGGCAAGGGGACATCAGATACATATTGTGTGGCTAAATATGGGCAAAAGTGGGTGCGTACCCGTACCATTATTGACAGTCTTGGCCCAAAGTTCAATGAGCAGTACACTTGGGAGGTATATGACCCAGCCACGGTTCTAACTGTTGGTGTTTTCGACAATTGCCAAATTGGTGAAAAGGCTAAGGAAGGTAACGGTAACAGTAGAGATGCAAAAGTTGGTAAAGTTCGGATCCGCCTCTCAACCCTTGAAACAGGTCGAGTGTATACCCATCGTTACCCCCTTCTGGTACTCCATCCATCCGGTGTCAAAAAGATGGGTGAACTACATCTCGCAATACGCTTCTCTTCTACGTCTCTAATCAACACGCTGTACCAATATTCACGCCCATTGCTGCCAAAAATGCACTATATAAGACCATTGACTGTGGTGCAGCTTGATCTTCTGCGGCACCAGGCCGTCCAGATAGTAGCTGCACGGCTAGGCCGCATGGAGCCACCATTGCGCCGAGAAGTGGTAGAATACATGTCAGACGTTGATTCACATCTCTGGAGCATGAGGCGAAGCAAGGCACATTTTTTTCGCCTCATGTCTGTTTTCTCTGGCTTATTTGCAGTTGGTCGGTGGTTTGCTGATGTCTGTGCGTGGCGTAACCCGATAACAACTGTTTTAGTGCATATACTATTCCTCATGCTCGTGTGCTTTCCTGAGCTCATATTACCTACTGTGTTTTTGTACATGTTTTTGATCGGATTATGGAACTACCGGTACCGTCCCCAATACCCTCCCCACATGAACACCAAGATATCTCATGCCGAGGCAGTGCACCCTGATGAGCTGGATGAAGAGTTTGACACATTCCCTACCAGTAAAAGTGCCGATCTAGTTAGGATTCGGTATGACCGGCTCAGGAGTGTGGCGGGTAGGATACAGACTGTGGTGGGAGATATTGCAACCCAGGGGGAGAGAATTCAGGCTTTGTTGAGCTGGAGGGATCCGCGGGCTAGTTCTATTTTTGTGCTTTTCTGTTTGGTGGCTGCAGTGGTTTTGTATGCGACTCCTTTGCAGGTGCTGGTAGCACTTAGTGGGATTTTCATTATGCGGCACCCCAGGTTTAGACACAGGTTGCCGTCGGCTCCGGTGAATTTCTTCCGAAGGCTCCCAGCAAGGACTGACAGTATGTTGTAAAAAATGGGGGTTCTTCCTTTATGTTGGTATTAGTTGTTATGATCTGTTTGAGGCTGGAGGGAGTAGGGTTTGTGCCATGTTACTATGTGTACTGGCACTTAGCTTCTTGTTTTAATATTTTGGCGTGTTTAATTGTGGCGTTAAAGTTGTTCGATCCTGTGTTGATGTTTGCTATGGTTTAGATAAGGTTGTAGGAGTATGTAATCAATATTTAAACTAGACATTAAATATATTGTATTCAGATGCGTCTTAGAAACATGATTTAATCTTTTTCAATGTTACTGTTACATACAGTTGTTTTCCTGTTGTTGTTGTTTTGATGATTGCAACATGAATGGTCTGAATTTGGCATAATTCATGTCCAAATTCGACACCAGAGTACTTGTGGGTGTATGAGGTTTACTTGAGCTGAAAGATCTATATAGTTGGATGGCCCAATAAGCCTGTGCCCATTCTAAGTTTCTTTGAGGTGTTCCTTGTCACTTGTTAAACATTCTTTCCGATTTTGTTTTCATTAGGCCGATGGCCTCTTAAAAAGGAAAGCTTCAGTTAAAGAAAGAGGTGGTGTGGTTGGTTAAATATTCACTGTTGATTTGGTCTGATACTCTTAACAGTAAAAAGGCCATTCGGTAATCTATTTGTCAGTGAAATCCCACACAGTACGCTTCAATACGCTGCATGTGTACCGCTCCAAGAAGTTACATTCGGATAAGTACTGTTAATCGTCTCTCTCTTGGCCACAGACACAGAGACGCACGAGAAATGGGAGCAGGTTCTTCGTACAGCGCCGTCGGATCCGTTCATGACTTATCTGTCAAGGTTCTCTTTCTCTCTTACAAACACGCACGCACACATGCACGCGCTTGTGAAACTTGTTAGGTTGTCTTTATTCAGTTATTCTCTTTTTCTTTTTGAATTGTCTGTAGGGTTCCAGGGAAAAGATGTCGATCTTAGTATCTATAAGGGGAAGGTGCTGCTTATTGTTAATGTCGCATCTCACTGGTTTAATTTGTTCTTTGAGTACTCCATAATTTTTTATTATTATTGTCGTTGTAGTGATAATTGTTTGTCCTTTTTCAGCACTACTCGATATAAAAAATCGGGTTAGGTTCCATGCACATTTTCCAGTAGAATGCTCAATTTTATTCTTTTGAACTTGCTGCAGTGGCCTAACCAACTCTAATTACACAGAGTTAAGTTAATTGCACGAGAAATACAGGGACAAGGGTACGGTCTCAATTTTGTTTTCTTGCTTGCATATACTGTAAATTGTTTTTTCTATGCACATGAGAAACTTGGGATAAACACCTTGTCAGGGCCAACCAAATGAAATATTTCTTATGGTTCTGCAAAATTAGAGAAAAGTACTGTGGATATCTGTTTTATACATGTTCAGTAAGCTTAGCAGAGCTGTCATCATTTGTCCATTTCATGGTCATTATCATTGGTACCCTGTTCCAGTTTCTCACATATATAAAATTCTTGTTCAACATTTGAAGGATTTATATCCGCTGCTGATGACAGGGGACTGCCATTGTGTCTATGACACGCGGGTCCCACAAAAATAATATTATAATATGTTGCCCCCCGCGTCAAATCTGAACCGCCCAAATTTAATCCGACATATTTAACAATGGGAGCAGCCTCCCATCACATTTATGGCAGCAGATGCGGATCCAACATTGTGAACAGTGGTATATGGCTGAACATTTGAACACTGGTATATGGCTGATGTGTCGCAGATTATCAAATAAATATACATTTTTAGGCTTGTGAATTTTGTGATTTAATTATACAGTCATCCTTCTGTTGTCTTGTTCAGGAATCCCAACTTTTCTCTGACATAAACATTATTTCTGTACAGGGGTAGAATTTCTAGCTTTTCCTTGTAATCAGTTTGGAGGCCAGGAACCTGGAAGCACTGAGCAAATACAAGAATTTGCATGCACCCGGTTTAAAGCTGAGTACCCCATATTTCAGAAGGTATTTCTATCTGCTTTTTATGCAGGTTATCATGCAGCATTGCAGCTGAAATTTTAAATACTGGAGAACAATTAATTATCAGAAAGAGACGATCTCTTTAGTTACCTTCAGACTCCAGTAGTGATCAACATTCTAGGAGAGATGACAAACGAGATTGTGTAGATTTAAAAGTTATATTTGGAGCTTGAAGAATGTGTCGTCCACAATATAAGCTGTAGTTTTTATTTTTGTTTTCGAATATATAATCAACTGGACAAATGTGCCAAAATGACGAGAATCAACTCGCATTTGGAAGGATGCTGCAAAGGTGTTCGATGTGACCAGAGAAAATAAATGTGAACCTAAAATTACTTGATGGTGAAACAAGGACGTGCAAAAGACTATGAACGCTACAAGTGTTTAACAGAAGCCCGGACAACGTACCGAAGTACGAACAACAAAGACAACAACAACAAAACCTTTTGTCCAAACATGTTCGGGTAGGCTGGAGATGAAACCTAGTTGGAGTAATATTCGATTGGTTTCATTTCCATGAGAATGGCTAAATTTTCACATCGGCTCGGACTTATATGAGTAGAGGAGAAGTATATTAGTATCAATTTTCAAGAATAAAAGAGATAACCAAAGTTGTATTATTTAATGAGGAATTAAGCTTATGAGCTATACAATGAAGTTTCCGAAGCAACTAATTGAGAATTATTTAAGAAGGATGACAAACATTACAGAAAAAACAATTTGGCTTTATAACTAGGAGGTCGACTACAAAGGTGATTTTCTTGACAATATAACTTATGAAGAGATATAGGGAGCGGAAAAATAATTGTGCCATGGTATTCGTGGACTTGAAGAAAACGTATGACAAAATATCGAGGAAGGTCGTGTGGTGGACAGTTGAAAAGATGAGGGTTCCAAGAAAGTACGTTACATGCATAAAAAATATGTATGATTGTGATTAGTGTTACAATATGTGATATTGAGATATCAATGACTTTTATATTAAGATAAAAGACATGGATGAAATATGTATGATGACGTTGTGATTGTTGTTGTTGTT
>CAXKVX010001888.1:0-24808 GCA_964058865.1 Eleocharis quinqueflora | reverse complement strand
GAGTGGTAACCATTAAATAAGACATCACAAAGCATCTTATCCTACTACGGAAAGTGTTTTATTATCTGAATACTTCATTGATGGGTGGTAATCATTAAAGAAAACACCACAATGTATCAGATCCTACTATGAGAAGTGTTTATGATCATAGTTGTTCTTTTATGAGTGATAACCATTCAAGAACACTCCACAAAGCATCAAATATTACCACGAGAAGAGTATCTAATCAAAGTACTTCATTTATGTGTGTAACCATTCACTAAAACACCACAAAACATTTTATCCTACTACGAGTAGTGTTTTTTCTCCGAGTACTTTATTTAAGTGTTGTAACCATTAACTAAAATACCACGAAGAAGTATAGAGTACCACTCTCAGTGCTTCATGTCCGATTACTTAATTTATGAGTGACTCTGATCAGAGTACTTCATTATGGGTGGTAACCATTAAAGAAAACTCCACACAGCATCTTATCATACTATGAGAAGTGTTTCTGATAATAGTACCTCATTTATGAGTTGTAACCTCTCAAAAAAACTCCACAAAGCAACATATCTTACTATGAGAAGAGTTTCTTCGCCGACTATTTAAAGTGTTGTAAACATTCACTATAACACAACGAATATGCAGAGAGTACCACTCTAAGTGCTTCATGTATGAGTACTTAATTTATGACCGATTCTAATCAGAGTACTTGGTGTTTAGGTGGTTACCATCAAACAAAACATCACAAAACATCTTATCCTACTACGAGAAGTGTTTCTTATCTGAGTACTTCACTAATGGTTAGTAATCATTAAAGAAAAAACCACAAATGATCATATTCTACTATGAGAAATGTTTGTAATTAGAGTAGTTCATTTATTAGAGATAACCTTTTAAGAACACTACACAAAGCATCATATATTACCACGAGGAGAGTTTCTTTTCTGAGTATTTCATTTAAGTGTGGAACCATTCACTAAACACAACGAAGAAGCATAGAGTACCATTATAAGTGCTTCATGTCCGAGTACTTAATTTTGTGTGACTCCGATTAGAGTACTTCATTTATGAGTGGTAACCATTAAATAAGACATCACAAAGCATCTTATCCTACTACGGAAAGTGTTTTATTATCTGAATACTTCATTGATGGGTGGTAATCATTAAAGAAAACACCACAATGCATCAGATCCTACTATGAGAAGTGTTTATGATCATAGTTGTTCTTTTATGAGTGATAACCATTCAAGAACACTCCACAAAGCATCATATATTACCACGAGAAGAGTATCTAATCAAAGTACTTCATTTAAGTGTGTAACCATTCACTAAAACACCACAAAACATTTTATCCTACTACGAGTAGTGTTTTTTCTCCGAGTACTTTATTTAAGTGTTGTAACCATTAACTAAAATACCACGAAGAAGTATAGAGTACCACTCTCAGTGCTTCATGTCCGATTACTTAATTTATGAGTGACTCTGATCAGAGTACTTCATTATGGGTGGTAACCATTAAAGAAAACTCCACACAGCATCTTATCATACTATGAGAAGTGTTTCTGATAATAGTACCTCATTTATGAGTTGTAACCTCTCAAAAAAACTCCACAAAGCAACATATCTTACTATGAGAAGAGTTTCTTCGCCGACTATTTAAAGTGTTGTAAACATTCACTATAACACAACGAATATGCAGAGAGTACCACTCTAAGTGCTTCATGTATGAGTACTTAATTTATGACCGATTCTAATCAGAGTACTTGGTGTTTGGTGGTTACCATCAAACAAAACATCACAAAACATCTTATCCTACTACGAGAAGTGTTTCTTATCTGAGTACTTCACTAATGGTTAGTAATCATTAAAGAAAAAACCACAAATGATCATATTCTACTATGAGAAATGTTTGTAATTAGAGTAGTTCATTTATTAGAGATAACCTTTCAAGAACACTACATAAAGCATCATATATTACCACGAGGAGAGTTTCTTTTCTGAGTACTTCATTTAAGTGTGGAACCATTCACTAAACACAACGAAGAAGCATAGAGTACCATTATAAGTGCTTCATGTCCGAGTACTTAATTTTGTGTGACTCCGATTAGAGTACTTCATTTATGAGTGGTAACCATTAAATAAGACATCACAAAGCATCTTATCCTACTACGGAAAGTGTTTTATTATCTGAATACTTCATTGATGGGTGGTAATCATTAAAGAAAACACCACAATGTATCAGATCCTACTATGAGAAGTGTTTATGATCATAGTTGTTCTTTTATGAGTGATAACCATTCAAGAACACTCCACAAAGCATCATATATTACCACGAGAAGAGTATCTAATCAAAGTACTTCATTTATGTGTGTAACCATTCACTAAAACACCACAAAACATTTTATCCTACTACGAGTAGTGTTTTTTCTCCGAGTACTTTATTTAAGTGTTGTAACCATTAACTAAAATACCACGAAGAAGTATAGAGTACCACTCTCAGTGCTTCATGTCCGATTACTTAATTTATGAGTGACTCTGATCAGAGTACTTCATTATGGGTGGTAACCATTAAAGAAAACTCCACACAGCATCTTATCATACTATGAGAAGTGTTTCTGATAATAGTACCTCATTTATGAGTTGTAACCTCTCAAAAAAACTCCACAAAGCAACATATCTTACTATGAGAAGAGTTTCTTCGCCGACTATTTAAAGTGTTGTAAACATTCACTATAACACAACGAATATGCAGAGAGTACCACTCTAAGTGCTTCATGTATGAGTACTTAATTTATGACCGATTCTAATCAGAGTACTTGGTGTTTAGGTGGTTACCATCAAACAAAACATCACAAAACATCTTATCCTACTACGAGAAGTGTTTCTTATCTGAGTACTTCACTAATGGTTAGTAATCATTAAAGAAAAAACCACAAATGATCATATTCTACTATGAGAAATGTTTGTAATTAGAGTAGTTCATTTATTAGAGATAACCTTTTAAGAACACTACACAAAGCATCATATATTACCACGAGGAGAGTTTCTTTTCTGAGTATTTCATTTAAGTGTGGAACCATTCACTAAACACAACGAAGAAGCATAGAGTACCATTATAAGTGCTTCATGTCCGAGTACTTAATTTTGTGTGACTCCGATTAGAGTACTTCATTTATGAGTGGTAACCATTAAATAAGACATCACAAAGCATCTTATCCTACTACGGAAAGTGTTTTATTATCTGAATACTTCATTGATGGGTGGTAATCATTAAAGAAAACACCACAATGCATCAGATCCTACTATGAGAAGTGTTTATGATCATAGTTGTTCTTTTATGAGTGATAACCATTCAAGAACACTCCACAAAGCATCATATATTACCACGAGAAGAGTTTCTAATCAAAGTACTTCATTTATGTGTGTAACCATTCACTAAAAAACCACAAAACATTTTATCCTACTACGAGTAGTGTTTTTTCTCCGAGTACTTTATTTAAGTGTTGTAACCATTAACTAAAACACCACGAAGAAGCATAGAGTACCACTCTAAGTGCTTCATGTCCGAGTACTTAATTTATGAGTGACTCTGATCAGAGTACTTCATTATGGGTGGTAACCGTTAAAGAAAACTTCACAAATCATCTTATCCTATTATGAGTAGTGTTTTTGATAAGAGTTCCTCATTTATGAGTTTTAACCTTTCAAGAAAACTCCACAAAGCAACATAACTTACTATGAGAAGAGTTTCTTCTGTGACTAATTCATTAAAGTGTTGTAAACTTTCACTATAACACAACGAATATGCATAGAGTACCACTCTAAGTGCTTCATGTACGAGTACTTAATTTATGAGTGATTCTGATCAGAATACTTCGTTTTTAGGTGGTAACCATTAAACAAAACATCACAAAGCATCTTATCCTACGAAAATTGTTTCTTATCTAAGTACTTCACTAATGGTTGGATTTCATTAAAGAAAACATCACAAATGATCATATTCTACTATGAGAAATGTTTCTAAACAGAGTAGTTAATTTATGAGAGATAACTTTTCAAGAACACTCCACAAAGCATCATATATTACCACGAGAGGAGTTTCTTCTCCGAGTACTTCATTTAAGTGTGTAATCATTTACTAAAACACTACGAAGAAGCATAGAGTACCACTATAAGTGCTTCATGTCCGAATACTTAATTTTGAGTGACTCTGATTAGAGTAATTCATTTATGAGTTGTAACCATTAAAGAAAACATCACAAAGCATCATATCCTACAACGGGAAGTGTTTTGTTTTCCTAGTACTTTATTATGGGTGGTAACCATTTAGGAAAACTCCACACAGCATCTTATCCTACCATAAGAAGTGTTTCTGATAATAGTACCTCATTTACGAGTTGTAACCTTTCAAAAAAACTCAACAAAGCAACATATCTTACTATGAGAAGAGTTTCTTCTCCGACTAATTAAAGTGTTGTAAACATTCACTATAACACAACGAATATGCAGAGAGTACCACTCTAAGTGCTTCATTTAAGTGTGCAACCATTCACTAAGACACAACGAAGAAGCATAGAGTACCATTATAAGTGCTTCATGTCCGAATACTTAATTTTGTGTGACTCCGATTAGAGTACTTCATTTATGAGTGGTAACCATTAAAGAAGACATAACAAAGCATCTTATCCTACTACGAGAAGTGTTTTACTATTCGAGTACTTCATTGATGGGTGGTAATCATTAATGAAAACACCACAATGCATCAGATCCTACTATGAGAAGTGTTTCTGATCATAGTTGTTCTTTTATGGGTGATAACATTTCAAGAACACTCCACAAAGCATCATATATTACCACGAGAAGAGATTTTTCTCCGAGTAATTTATTTAAGTGTGTAACCATTCACTAAAACACAACGGAGAAGCATAGAGTACCACTCTAAGTGCTTGGTGTCCAAGTACTTAATTTATGAGGGATTCTGATCAGAGTACTTCATTTATGGGTGGTAACCATTAAAGAAAACATTACGAAGCATCCTATCCTACTACGGGAAGTGTTTTGTTATCCGAGTACTTCATTGATGGGTGGCAATCATTAAAGAAAACACCACAATGCATCAGATTCTACTACGAGAAGTGTTTCTGATCAGTGTAATTCATTTGTTAATGATAACCTTTCAAGAACACTCCACAAAGCACAATATATTACTACGAGAAGAGTTTCTTCTCCGAGTACTACATTTAGGTGTGTAACCATTAATTAAAACACCACGTAGAAGAATGAAGTACCACTCTAAGTGCTTCATGTACGAGTACTGAATTTTTTAGTGACTCTAATCAGAGTACTTCATTTATGAGTGGTAACCATTAATGAAAACACCATAAAACATCTTATCCTACTATTAGAAGTGTTTCTGATTGGAGTACTTCATTTATAAGATTAACCTTTCAAAAAAACTCCACAAATCATCATATCTTACTACGAGAAGAGTTTCTTCCCCGAGTACATCATTTAAGTGTTGTAACCATTAACTAAAATACCTCGAAGAAGCATAGAGTACCACTCCAAGTGCTCATTCCCGAGTACTTAATTTATGAGTGACTATGATCAAAGTACATCATTTATGGTTGGTAACAGTTAAAGAAAACACCACAAAGCATCTTATCCTACTATGAGAAGTGTTTCTGATAAGTGTGGTTCATTTATGATTTGTAACCTATCAAGAAAACTCCCCAAAGCATCATATCATATTACGAGAAGAGTTTATTCTCGGAGTACCTAATTTAAGTGTTGGATTCGTTCACTAAAACACCACAAAACTTTTTATCCTACTACGAGTAGTGTTTCTTCTCCGAGTACTTTATTTAAGTGTTGTAACCATTAACTAAAACACCACGAAGAAGTATAGAGTACCACTCTAAGTACTTCAGGTCTGATTACTTAATTTATGAGTCACTCTGATCAGAGTACTTCATTATGGGTGGTAACCATTAAAGAAAACTCCACACAACATCTTATCCTACTTTGAGAAGTGTTTCTGATAATAGTACCTCATTTATGAGTTGTAACCTTTCAAAAAAACTCCACAAAGCAACATATCTTACTATGAGAAGAGTTTCTTCTCCGACTAATTAAAGTGTTGTAAACATTCACTATAACACAACGAATATGCAGAGAGTACCACTCTAAGTGCTTCATTTACGAGTACTTAATTTATGATCGATTCTGATCAGAGTACTTGGTTTTTAGGTGGTAACCATCAAACAAAACATCACAAAGCATCTTATCCTACTACGAGAAGTGTTTCTTATCTGAGTACTTCAATAATGGTTGGTAATCATTAAAGAAAAAACCACAAATGATCATATTCTACTATGAGAAATGTTTGTAATCAGAGTAGTTCATTTATGAGAGATAACCTTTCAAGAACACTCTACAAAGCATCATATATTACCACGAGAAGAGTTTCTTTTCTGAATACTTCATTTAAGTGTGGAACCATTCACTAAACACAACGAAGAAGCATAGAGTACCATTATAAGTGCTTCATGTCCGAGTACTTAATTTTATGTGACTCCGATTAGAATACTTCATTTATGAGTGGTAACCATTAAACAAGACATCAAAAAGCATCTTATCCTACTACAGAAAGTGTTTTATTATCCGAGTACTTCATTGATGGGTGGTAATCATTAAAGAAAACACCACAATGCATCAGATCCTACTATGAGAAGTGTTTCTGATTTAATTTATTTGTTACTAATAACCTTTCAAGAACACTCCACAAAGCATCATATATTACTACGAGAAGAGTTTCTTCTCCGAGTACTACATTTAGGTGTGTAACCATTAACTAAAACACCACAAAGAAGCATGGAGTACAACTCTAAGTGCTTCATGTACGAGTACTTAATTTTTTAGTGACTCTAATCTGAGTACTTCATTTATGGGTGGTAACCATTAATGAAAACACCATAAAGCATCTTATCCTACTATTAGAAGTGTTTCTGATCGGCGTACTTCATTTATGAGATTAACCTTTCAAAAAAACTCCACAAATCATCATATCTTACTACGAGAAGAGTTTCTTCACCGAATACATCATTTAAGTGTTGTAACCATTAACTAAAATAACTCGAAGAAGCATAGAGTACCACTCTAAGTGCTCATGTCTGGGTACTTAATTTATGAGTGACTCTGATCAAAGTACTTCATTTATGGGTGGTAACCGTTAAAGAAAACACTACAAAGTAGCTTATCCTATTATGAGAAGTGTTTCTGTTAAGTGTGGTTCATTTATGAGTTGTAACCTTTCAAGAAAACTACACAAAGCATCATATCTTACTACGAGAAGAGTTTCTTCTCGGAGTACCTAATTTTAGTGTTGTAATCAGTCACTAAAACACCACAAAATATTTTATCCTACTACGAGTAGTGTTTCTTCTTCGAGTACTTTATTTAAGTATTGTAACCATTAACTACAACACCACGAAGAAGCATAGAGTACGACTCCATGTGCTTTATGTTCGAGTACTGAATTTATGAGTGACTCTGATCAGAGTACTTCATTATGGGTGGTAACCGTTAAAGAAAACTCTATAAAGCATCTAATCCTCTTATGAGAAGTGTTTCTGATAAGAGTACCTCATTTACGAGTTGTAACCTTTCAAGAAAACTACAAAAAGCAACATATCTTACTATGAGAATATTTTCTTCTCCGACTAATTCATTAAAGAGTTGTAAACATTCACTTTAACACAACGAATAAGTAGAGAGTAACACTCTAAGTGCTTCATGTACGAGTACTTAATATTATGAGTGATTTTGATCAGGGTACTTGGTTTATATGTGCAAACTATTAAACAAAACATCACAAAGCATCTTATCCTACTACGAGAAGTGTTTATTATCTGAGTACTTCACTAATGGTTGGTAATCATTAAAGAAAACACCACAAATGATCATATTCTACTATGAGAACTGTTTTTAATCATAGTAGTTCATTTATGAGAGATAACCTTTCAAGAACACTCCACAAAACATCATATATTACTACGAGAAGAATTTCTTCTCCGAGTAATTCATTTAAGTGTGTAACAATTCACTAAAACACAACGGAGAAGCATAGAGTACCACTCTAAGTGCTTGGTGTCCAAGTACTTAATTTATGAGGAATTCTGATCAGAGTACTTCATTTATGGGTGGTAATCATTAAAGAAAACATCGCAAAGCATCCTATCCTACTACGGGAAGTGTTTTGTTATCCGAGTACTTCATTGATGGGTGGTAATCATTAAAGAAAACACCACAATGCATCAGATTCTACTACGAGAAGTGTTTCTGATCAGTGTAATTCATTTGTTAATGATTACCATTCAAGAACACTCTAGAAAGCATCATATATTACTTCGAGAGTAGTTTCTTCTCCGAGTACTTCATTTAGGTGTGTAACCATTAACTAAAACACCACGAAAAAGCATAGAGTACCACTCTAAGTGCTTCTATGAGAAGTGTTTCTGATAACCTTTAATTCAAGAACACTCCACAAAGCATCATATATTATTACGAGAAGAGTTTCTTCTCCGAGTACTACATTTAGGTGTGTAACCATTAACTAAAACACCACGAAGAAGCATGGAGTACCACTCTAAGTGCTTCATGTACGAGTACTTAATTTTTTAGTGACTCTAATCAGAGTACTTCATTTATGTGTTGTAACCATTAATGAAAACACCATAAATGCATCTTATCATACTATTAGAAGTGTTTCTGATCAGAGTACTTCTTTTATGAGTTTAACCTTTCAAAAAAACTCCACAAATATGATAAGAGTTTCTTCTCCGACAAATTCATTAAAGTGTTGTAAACATTCGCTAAAACACAACAAATATGCGTAGAGTACCACTCTAAGTGCTTAATGTAAGAGTACTTAATTTATGAGTGATTCTGATCAGAATTCTCCGTTTATAGGTGGTAACCATTAAAGAAAACATAACAAAGCATTTTATCCTACTACGAGAAGTGTTTCTTATCTGAGTTCTTCACTAATGGATGTTAACAATTAAAGAAAACACCACAAATGATCATATTCTACTTTGAGAAATGTTTCTAATCAAAGTAGTTCATTTATGAGAGATAACCTTTCAAGAACACTCCACAAAGCATCATATATTACTACGATAAGAGTTTCTTCTCTGAGTACTTCATTTAAGTGTGTAACCATTCACTAAAACACAACAAAGAAGCATAGAGTACCACTCTAAATACTTCATGTCCGAGTACATAATTTATTAGTGACTCTGATCAGAGTAATTCATTTATCGGTGGTAACCATTAATGAAAACACCACAAAGCATCTTATCCTAATATTAGAAGTGTTTCTGATCAGAGTACTATATTTATGAGTCTAACCTTTAGAACAAAACTTCACAAATCATCATATCTTACTACGAGAAGAGTTTCTTCTCCGAGTACCTCATTTAAGTGTTGTAACCATTCATCAAAACACCACAAAACATCTTAACCTACTACTAGTAGTGTTTCTACTCCGAGTACTTTATTGAAGTGTTGCAATCATGAACTAAAATACACGAAGAAGCATAGAGTACCACTCTAAGTGCTAATGTCCGAGTACTTAATTTATGAGTGACTCTAATCAAAGTACTTTATTTATGGATGGTAACCGTTAAAGAAAACTCCATAGAGCATCTTATCCTACTTTGAGAATGTTTCTGATAAGAGTGGTTCATTTATGAGTTGTAACCTTTCAAGAAAAACTTCGCAAAGCATCATATCTTACTACGAGAATAGTTTCTTCTCCGAGTACTTCATTTAAATGTTGTAACCATTCACTAAAACACCATGAAGAAACATAGAATACATCTCTATGTGCTCAATGTCTGAGTACATCATTTATGGGTGGTAACCAATGATGAAAACACCACAAATATTCATATCCTACAATGAGAAATTTTCCGACTTCCTTTATGAGTGGTGACCTTTCAAGAAAAATGCACAAAGCATCATATCTTACTAAGAGAAGTATTTCTTCTCCAAGTACTTCATTTTAGAGTTGTAACCATTCACTAAAACACCACGAAGAAGCATAGAGTATGACTCTAAGTGCTTCATGTCCGAGTACATAATTTATGAGTGATTCTAATAAGAGTACTTTTATTTATAGGTGATAACCATTAAAGAAAAATAATATAAATCATCTTATCCTACTACGAGAAGTGTTTCTTATCCGAGTACTTCATTTATTGGTTGTAACCATTAAAGAAAACATCATAAAGAATCTTATCCTACTACGAGAAGTGTTTTTGTTATCTGAGTACTTCATTTATGGGTACTAACCATTAAAGAATACACCACAAAGCATCATATCCTACTATATGAAGTGTTTCTGACTTTATTTATAAGTGGTAACCTTTCATGAAAACTTTACAAAACATCATATAATACTACGAGAAGAGTTTCTTCTCCGAGTACTTCATTTATGTGTTGTAAGTATTAACTAAACACCACGAAGAAGCGTAGAGTACCACTCTAAGTGCTTCATGTCCGAGTACTTCATTTAAGGGTGGTAACAATTAAAGAAAACAATACAAAGCATCTCATTCTAATACGAGAAGTGTTTCAGATTTGATTACTTCATTTATGGATGGTAACGTTAAACTCCACAAATCCTCATAGCCTACTACAAGAAGTGTTTCTTCTTCGGATTCTTCTTTGAATGATAGTAATCATTTACTAAAACACCACGAAGAAACATAGAATACCACACTATGTGCTTCATGTCCGACTACATCATTTATGGGCGGTAAATAATCAAGAATTCATCAAAAAAACTTCTTATCATACTACGAAAAGTGTTTCTTATCTGAGTACTTCATTTATGGATGGTAACCATTGATGAAAACTCCACAAAGCAACATATCTTATTAAGAGAAGAGTTTTTTTCTCCGAGTAATTCATTAAAGTGTTGTAACCATTCACTAAAACACAACGAATATGCATAGAGTATCACTCTAAGTGCTTCATGTACGAGTACTTAATTTATGAGTGATTATGGTCAGAGTAGTTCGTTTATAGGTGTTAACCATTAAATAAAATATCACAAAGGATCTTATCCTACTATTAGAAGTGTTTCTGATCAGAGTACTTCATTTATGAGTTGTAACCTTTCAAAAAAAACTCCACAAATCATCATATCTTACTACGAGAAGAATTTCATTTCCGAGTACCTCTTTTAACTGTTGTAATCATTCACTAAAACACCCCAAAACATCTTATCCTACTATGAGTAGAGTTTCTTCTCCGAGTACTTTATTTAAGTGTTGTAACCATTAACTAAAACACCACGAAGAAGAATAGAGTATCACTCTAAGTGCTTTATGTCCCAGTACTTAATTGATGAGTGACTCTGATCAGAGTACTTCATTATGGGTGGTAACCGTTAAAGAAAACTCTACAAAGCATCTTATCCTACTATGAGAAGTGTTTCTGATAAAAGTACCTCATTTATGAGTTGTAACATTTCAAGAAAACTCCAAAAAGCAACATAACTTACTATGAGAAGAGTTTCTCTCCGAGTAATTCATTAAAGTGCTGTAAACATTCACTAAAACACAACGAATATGCATATAGTAGAAACACTACAGATTAAAACTAATATTTGCAATCTGTGGGACATATTTACAGTGGACCCTTGAAGAGACCGCTTTTAAAGATTAACCTTTAAAAGTGGACCGTTCAGACCTCCTTTATTAAAGGTCAACCTTTAATAGCGACCAATATTTCAAAGGGTCCGTTAGGAATCCTTTAATAATGACGTATGTAAGGAATCTGGTTTAAAAAATGGTTTGTTATAGCAAATTTGCTATAAAGTCCGGTTTAAATAGCTTTAAAACCGAAGTTCCATTATATCTACTATTAAAAGGAGGATGTTAAAGTTCCTTTCTGTGGAAGTGTAGGCACAGAGTCACAACGCTCTGGTCTGACAGAGGCAAAAAGTCACAACAATCTGGTGCGCACGATCTGACGATCCATGTTGATGATCGATTAGAGGCGTCTGATTTTGTGTTGTAGAAGTGTTGTTGATCATTGATTTGATTATCCGGTTCTGTGATGTTTTGTTTGTGGCTGAGACATAGTTTTTGTTGCGGTATAGATGTCCTTTTTCATGGATAAGTATATCCTCTCTGTAATTTTGTGTTTCATTTGTAAGAATATTTTGTTTTCATTAATAATTTATCATTTTATTAGTTTAGAAATAGTAAATTGTGTACATTCGAGGAGTTAATTCCGTATTCTTTTTCGATCCAAAAAGTGTCAATTTACGATAAACTAAATATAAGAAGTTTTATATGCAATAATAAGCTACCCCTCTATTAAGCATAATTTTGTTATATATGTTGAAATTAATTTAATTAATTATGATAATATATGGACTTATATGTGATATAAATATATATTGAATAAATGGACTGTCAATTATAAAATTAGATCTGTTACGAAGTGATCAAATTAAGCATTATTTACGAGTTCAATATGTGTCATGAGAAGTGGGCCCTTTAATATGTAGAATGCGTATTAATAACTTTATGATTTAGTGATGGTCTAAACTATATAAAGTTATATGAATATTACAATTAAGCTATTGATTCCTGAAGAATATAATTTAATACGAAAATATTCTGCAAATAAGGAAATATCTGATATAAGCAAGTTCTGGTTTTAGACCCATTAAAGATCCAATAAAAAAATGGTTCTATATCCATTAAAGAAATGATTAATTAATTAATGATCTTAATTAATGAATCAATTAAAGTTTAGAGGTGTATATATATATCTGTACATATTTGCAATTGTTGTGCCCATTTTCGTTATTAAATTAAAAGGACATATGTACATGCACCTTTAATTTTTGGTTGCCAGTTGGTGGTTGCACCACTTGGAGTATACAGACACATTTTTTAACGTATGTTCATTTTATATTTATATATAAAAAAAAAGGATTCGTTAAACCGTTAAAGATTAAAGGATAACAGAGAAGAAATTATGTGCCGAGAGCATAAGGAATTTTCAGACTTTGCAATTCGGGTATTTTGTTGTGCAAAAAATATTGTCGTTGTCGTCTTTCTCGCTCTCTCCATCGGACTAAAGAGGGATTATTCGGAAACTAAAGGCTTTCGGTGATCAACGGTGGTTGTGTTTCTCCGGAAAATCAAAAGCTATGGACTGAGATAATTTAATTTAGATTAGAGGTTCTCTAGAAGATCTTGGGTTAATCAAGTTCTTTTAATATATTCTTCGGTTTTTTTAAAGGAGCTGATATATCGACCCGCGCATCGACGTCATCATCGATACAGACATGACAGATTTAGTTGGGTTCAGTTTGCATGTTATTTTTGTTATTATGCATTTAATTTACTGGACGCTCGACTGAAAGCGGAGATCGATACGCTCATCGATGCGGACTGGACGATTGATTCAATGAGAAAATTATTTTTTGTTATTATGCATGTTATTTTTGTTAGAGAAAAACTTTTATACTCCACTAGCTGAGTACACCTGCGTGCTCCAGCTAGTGGTGATTAGTGGAATCTAGAAAATTAAAAACGTAATATTATTAAATATTATTATGAGATACAATGCATGTAATTGGTGGAGTTGATACACGGGGTACATCGGTGGAGTATGCAATTTTTTCCCTTGTTGTTATTATGCAAATTCTTTTTTGTTATTTTGCATGTAATTAACATGCAAAAAAATATGAACAACATGCATAATAACGCATTTTTTTAATATAATTGACATGCAACTCATTATGAATAAACTGTATATACACCTTCTTTATTTACACATCAATTTCTATAAAAATCAACTCTTTTTTGAGAGAAGTTAACAAGTTTAGTTGTTGCTACGTCAATTGTAAACCTTTGATGGATAATTTTGCATATACTTTATCAAAAAGTTTGTTGGTGAACATTAATTATTAGAAAAATGTGGCATGTAATCTTACTTGACATTAAATATATTTTAAAATTTATATCTAAAGTCTATACTAGAACGTACCTCAAGGAATCTACTCGTCTTGTATACATATATATAGTAACTAATAGTAACTTTAATTAGAAGAGAACAATTTTCGATAGTTAACTATATAGATAACAAATTTAGACTTTACAAAACCTTTTGTAAATTTCTTTATAAAATCTTTATTTAGTATTTACTAAATTTTATTTAGAAATTTACTAAATACTTACATAGACTAAATTTAAACTTAATTTGAATCATTTTTAAATTTAGCATATTTTATCATTTCTTTATTAGATGTAATTACTAATTATAGATAATAGCTAAATTCTATATATAATTAAGATAATTATAATATCTTATATCTTTACAAGTAACTATAATAATTATAATTATATGTTACATAAATTATAATCAATTCAAGCTACTCCTATGATAATAATCTAGGTTACAAATCTGAAAATATTCTAAACTAATAATATTTGAAAAATCTGTCAAATATGACATAAATTCGATATTCTTGTGGTCCGCAATAATTCGCTGCGGGCCACAAATTGTCCTTGTCAGTTCACTTTTGGTGTAATTTGCTAATTCTTGTGGCCGTAAGAATATCATTGCGAGTCACTTATAGTTATGAAAATTTTCCCTGTTTCGAATTTTCAATATGTAATTATTGCATATTTTCACAAAAATCAACTTTATTTGCAAAATTAATTACTTAAAACATTAATAAATTAAATCCTTTAATGATATCTATTCAAAATTGCATAAAAGACGAGAAATTGAATAAATTCAAGAATTTAATTCAAGAGTGCTTAAAATAATTAAAAGAAAATACAAAATTTGAACAAAATCTTTGGAAACAATTTAAAGTTCAATACAAATTTCAGAAATAACTAAACTGTAAACCTAGATTATCAAATATCCTAAATCTCATACAGAGGTGACTCTGATACTACTTGTTGGGTGTTGTTCAATTAGGTAGAAACAAAACCAAAATCTAATTAAACAGTTGCAATTTATGTGTAAGACTCAAGATATTTAAATAGTGCAGAAGCGTGCACTTACTTTTCATCTTGTCGACTTACTTCCAGACGGAAAAAGTGTGCGCCTTGATGTAGTCATTTTCTTTCTTCCTTGAATTTTTCACCGACGAATCATTCCAAGTGAACATGGGTGATCTTTCTTTTCCTTCGACTAATGAATGAGAATCGAGGTATTTTGCTATTAATGGAGAGAGCAAGATAAAGCCTAAGTGCATAACATGCACACCTAACACACTTGTATTTCTTGGAGATTCAGCACTTATAAACTAGTATTAATGTATCTTGGAGAGATCTCGTAATTAATGACAAATATTTCAAAAAATATTTGATGCAATATTCTCTCCAAATATTTTCCAAATTGTGCATACAACTGCTCAAAACATGTACATAAAATATGGTATTATTTGCATAACAAGTCAGGAAAGAATCAACCAAACAAGGCAGCAATTTTGCCTCTCGGAGCAAATTCTTGTGACTTGCAAAGAATCCTTGCGGTCCGCAAGAATGTTTTGTTGGTTTCCTGATCTAATATTAATTGATTTAGCCCAAATATTGTTAGATTTGTGTTCTAAAAGTTATCTTTTGCTGATTATTTTTATGTTATATTTATGAATTGGATGTTATTCACATCTTGTTCCATGAGTTATATATTCATATTTAGATGTGCTCAAGAAGATGCACTTGGTCTTGAACCGCAGAACTCTAAATATAATGAATATACAACTCTAAAATGTTTACAGGTCTTGGATATTAGCAGGAACACTAATATGCCATATAAGACTGTCGTGTTGATTAAAAGTACGTTGTAGTTCTGCAAACGTTGATAAAAGATTATCATTTAATAACACGAATATATGAAATGTTTCATATATTAAACAGACCTAATAGATAAAAGCATTATATGGATTGTGTTTGTGTCATTGATGTTTTTATTGTGTCTTTGATTCTAAGATTGAGACATGTATCTTTTTCACATGAGGGATGTATAACGTGATTATTATTAAAAGCTACTTACAACAAGTAGTGATAAAAGCAATAGTCCTTTATATATAACTTGTGCGGGAAAATGGTATATGTCAAGAGCATCATTGCCACTCATTAATAATGAGAAATGATATTTTGTGGGCCCCTTGGTAAAGTAGAATTATAAATGGATCCAATATAACTGAAGTGCAGTTATAATTTTATAATTTACTTAATGGAGACCAAGAAACAATTATAATACAAAGATGACACAATCCTACTTTGTATAATAATTATAATATCATAAGGCAAGGAATGGACACAAGTAATGTTAATGATAACATTACTAGAAGGATCGTGTTTTGTAAAGATTTACTAAACATCTATGTTATTTGGATAACTGTAATGTATAGCTAGAATACCGCTTACAGTTTATGGAATAAAATGTTTTATCCCATTGCCAATATAATATAGATCCTCAACATAGGTCACACCAACTGAACGAGAAACAAGAATAAATATTTTAATATATTTTTATGTACGAGATTTCATGTTGCATGAAATAAAGGTACATACTGGAATTATTAAAATATTATATCACGTGATGTGACTTTCTAGCGGGAAAATAAATTTATTGAAAAGTATATATTATGAGTATAATATAAGTTTCATTATTATAATAATATGAGAATATTATTATGATATATAAATTTATTTAAAGCCCAAAGCCCAATGTAATTTATTTAACAAATAAAGAGATAGAAAAGAGATTCATAATTATGGCCTCAAATTCGGATCAGATTTTAAGGCTCTTTTAAATAGGAATTTGAAAGGTCAAATGCTAACCAATCTGGACAAATGACCTATGAAAATTGAAGCCCTTGAAGTGTAGAATCCAATGGTGAAGATTTGAGGTCGTTTGGAGTTCTCCAGAGAAAGTTATGACAGTTTTAGTGCTGAAAGGTCAGCAATTAATGTGCCAGTTTAAATTTCATTGATGCCTTAATTTCTAAAGGAATTTGAAGAGTCTTGATATGATGTTTAGAGCCTATAAATATTATATTTAGCCAGAGATTATGAGGTTACAACTTCAACTAAGTTTTTCTCTTCCTCTAAAGATTTGCTAAATATTTATCAATTAAGCAATCGATTACGTAACGGGCGATAAGGCTAGGAGCGAACGAAGAGGACGCTAGCACGAACTCGACGCCGTTCTTGTTTCGGATTCAAGGTAAACCGAAGAGGAATAGAGCTACGGTAAAGACCATAGGTATGGTATCACAATCCCTCTTGTAGGAACATATATGATTGTGATTAGTGATGCAAACAAATGAAGTAAAATTAGCAATAATGAAATGATCCTAGATGTTATCGGAAGAAAAAAAATTAATTTTTACCCGATTCGCGTCATGAAATCCTACAAATATATTCTAGGTTTTTTACTTTAACACTAGCATTTGTTAAATCAATTACAATTGAATTGTTAATAATTATAATTAATTTATTTTAATTCTATATGTATTCGTACATAACTTTAGCAAAACACATATTATGCCAATTCATAATTAATCACATTTATATGACATATCTTATATTATTCAATACAATATTAGTGATATTACTTGATATATTAATCATATAACACGTAATTCATAAATTTTATTTATTTAATTTGACGTTCCAATTAAAATTCCAACACATTTAAGAACCATCACACATGTTACAATTCCAACACATTTAAGAACCATACATATTGCACATATTAACATACTATTCCACGAAGATGTCAATGAATAATTATACTGGAGAGGACTTGGATGAATATCGCCAAATTAAAGTTTGTCAATTGGATCGAATTAAAGGAATATTCATCCTATTAAGTAGTATTTGTCTTTGTCTTGGTAGTTAGTTAACACATCTGATATTTTTAAAAGTCTAAATATTAATAATAGACTCTGTAAAATATTATTTCAGCGCCGTCGATCGATTAATTTATACACTAGAATAATAGATAAAATAAACCAAATGAATTACTCATTCAATCTTCTCATACACTAGAATATTAATTTCAATGTTTTTACGTGACACCATGACCTCTTAGTTGGTTGCGTTAGGAATCATATCTGCTGTTATTCTAGGGGATAACAAGGTTCTGTTATTCTCAAATCTGACCGTCTATTTTTGATCTAACAGTGAAAATATATAATATATCGAGCTAACGTGAGATACGGACTCGGTTGCGTTATGGGGTTAACTACGATCACATGGGTTGGGAATTTTTATCCCGTGTAAATTTTAATTTATTGGTTTGTGGCCAATGATGAGATCAGCCATGTAGGATCTAGCTAGGCATCTAGCCAATGACTATGCATGTTGACTCAATCTATCTCCAAAGGATAAATTTAAAAAAAAAATGCATGCTAATTAAAAAAACTAATTAATGTGCCATGCAAAGACACCTCACTGATTTATATAGAACAAGTAATTAATTAAATATGCTAAATTTGTCAAGTAAATGCTAGATCGGGGATCATCCTGTTAGAACTAATTTAAGTTCATTTAACAGTGCAAGTTACCAAATAATTATATATATAATTATTTAACTTGACACAAACATTCCACTAAGAAAGTGATCATTATGTACAGGAACGATTCGGAATTTTCACTAGAGATTAAATATTTACGATTTTTAGGAGTTCGATATGATATTTATTTTTAAAAAATTATCTTACTTAATCGTTTGTACAAAAATATTTTAAATACATGCTCGTTTTGATAAAAAATTAAATATATAATCATTTCGAAAAAAACTTGTGTTCCATTCAGATTTGTGAGAAATGAAATGGTAACGAGTTTTTATTTCATTTGTAAAACAGAAAAGTAGACGATACAATTTTTTCTCCGTATACGAAACGAAACGAAAACCGAAATGCCTTAACTTCGTTTCATTTTTCACGTTTGACACCTCTAGCTACATCAAATGCTTCACCTTCTAAAGAACTAATATCCAATAACCATGGGCAGATTCATATTAAAGCAGGTTCAGACAAAACATGAGACTGTGCTATATTAAATTTGCTAATGTTCTGTAATTTTAATTTCTAATAATATATAGAAGATGTCTCAACATGACTTCATTCAAAATGGCTTAAGTTTCATACCAAATTTCTGAGCTTGTGCATTATCAAATTATATAATATCCTAGATTTGCCACCGCCAATAACTACCTCTAAGTACTAACTACAAGTGAAAAATAGAAATTAGAAATAAAACATCAACGTCTCATGAATCGTGATATATTTCCTTGTCTCCTCTCCAACGCATCATTCGCCAAAAAATTCCATGGACTTACCAACACATCCTCAAATAAGAGAAAAAGAGAAAGAAATAGAGGACACGGTATCAGCCCCTCCAGCCCCCTTAGGCACTTCCTCACCTTCCCATGATTTCTCTTTTTCAATCTCTCTCCAATCCACCCCTCCCCCTCTCACCTCATCACCAAACATCAACAATAGTTGCACCATCAATGCATCAACATCATCTCCTGCAAGAATCGATCTATCACCGGCCAACAAAACATTTTCGGACGGCACACTCCAAGCAGTTTCCGATGCTAAAGCATCACCGCGGAATTCAAATTCATCAGCTGAGAACTTCTCCATCCCTCTAGACTGCATAGAGAGCGATATCGCACGAAGATCCAACACAGTTAATTCCAGCAGAAAAACTGAGGCAACAAAAGTAAAGATCAAATCAATCTCAGATATATTCAGACTCTGGCGTGCCAAGACCGAAGAAACCGAAAAAAGAAATGATAACAAGACGAAAGCAACCAAGAAGAAATTGGAATTGGGTCAAGTGTTGAAGAGGTTCATGAGCATGGTTGAGAATATATTTTCAAACAATAGAAGGCAAAAGGAACGGCGAGATTTACAGAAGAGACCGCATTCCTTTTCGGTCCCGAGAGAACGAGAACGGTTGAAGAAGAGGAGAGGTCAGCGGTCGGCACCGGCCTCTATGAGAGGCTCCCCTTCACATAGCGGGCATTTTTCTATGGGTTCCATGAATAAGCTCTCTTCTTCCTCGAATGAAAGCACAATGGAAGAGCTACAAAATGCGATAGAAGCGGCCATTGCGCACTGTAAAAGTTCGATTGCCCCCAAGGAAGGGTAGGTGTAGATGCATGGTAAATGTCATGAAAGGTATGGATAAATTTTTTTTGTTCTTTCTGATAAAGTAAACAATAAGGAAAAAGATGTATTCATCTTTTGTTATATAAAGAGTACTGTAGGTCAATTGTAAATTCTGAATTATAATTAATTCTGAATATAATTTTTCTTCTTGTGTTGGGTAGATGAGACACTTAGATATTAATTGTTGCTGCTTTTCTTGGTGGTTGTTGAAATTCGTGAAGTTACATATAAGAAACTGGAGCTTTTGTTTGAACTGTTCTTCCACAAAATATATAGAAAGGAGCACATTTTATGGCCTGTGGATAATTATGGCTTATCCGATCACTACCGATTTTTTTAATATCAGTAATTTAATAAATAAATTATAAATAGAAAGAAAGATTATTGTGAAAGTTTAAAAAATAGAAAAATATGATTTTGTCAATATCGTGCTTTTTGAAAAGCCAACAGACCAGAGTTGGCAATACCTGTCTTTAAGCCCTTCAATTGTTCTACGCAATTTTCAGAGTTAAATTATATCTAGATAATTTTTATACTGTAATTAGTTTTTTTTATCGCCGCTGACTTGCGCGGATAAAAAAAACTAATTACAATATCGACGAGTGTAGCCGAACTTGCTACAAAAAACTATCTAAATATAACCCAATTTGTGATTTAAATTACTAAAATTTTTATTAATAAATTTTCGAGTACAAAAGCAATACTTATGCAAAAATTGAGGGCTTAAAGACCGGGGTTGTCAACACTGATCTTTGAGCTTTTTTCAAAACATGGTATTGGTAACACCGTGTTTTTTTATTTTTCGAATTTGCACAACAATCTTTCTTTCGATTTATAATTTATTTATTAAATTTCTAATATTATAAAAATCGGTCATCATTATACTCCTTACGTGAAAACAAGAATCTCAGAGCTACATATCATAGTACATATATTATATCATTAAAAGAAGTTCATACAACTATCCAACAAAGTTCCAATTTCCATCTTACAATGTTGAAATAAAATCATGTATAAGGAAAACATATGAAGTATAAATATCGGAGTCTGAGTTTAATAATAATAATTGGGCAACTTGAATATATTTATAGATTGTGTCTGATTTTTTTTCTTTAAAATATTACATTCTGATTAAGTTTGAGGTTGTTTGTTATTACTGCATTAAGTAAAAAATTTAAGTGCATGACAACATTGGAATATACTGTTAGCAAGTTTAATTTCTACATGCAACACATTTTCTTCTTTTCTTTTTTCCTTTGTTTTCTCAAGTTACCATGCTCCATTTTTGGCTGGCTAAGTCCATGAAACAATAGTATTTCCTCTGTTCATATATAATATTATATATTTATATTGCCTTTTGTTCTTTAAAAAAAGGAATATTCAAGATTTTGTTGAAAACTATCAGATGATAAAATTGTTAGTTTTTACTTATATTTTTGTAAATTTTATTTTGCTCCCATCTTACTGACTTGTGCAAAATTATCAAAACAGCTTGGTAATTAAGTTAATAAATGTAAATAACTTTTTAATCTTATATTGGGGACCTGATTGCAACTCTTTTTGTCTTGTGAAAAATGATATGATAATAATATAATATTTGGGTCCTTGTATGGGCTGGTTGTGGGCCCATGAGCCGACCATTTTTAATTACAGGCTGTTCTGAAATTGACCCCAATCTCTACCCACTAACCATACATTTGGGGCCCACATTATGTAACTATCTCATCTAATTTTGTTTCAAATTACAAAATTATAATATTTTTTTTTCAAATTACAAAATTAACTAAAAGATTGTCGCAGTATATATTAATTAAATTTGAGATTTGAGATGAATGATGGTAGTTAGGACCAATAAGCACGCATTCTTTTGTAATCATTCTATGTGCACTATATTTTATTGTTTATTTACCATTTGCAATTATAATATTTTTTTTTGTTTGATCAGTGCATCAGTAAAGCAACCGAAAAGAAGATCACAAATTTAAATAAAATTTGAAAAAAGTTATAGCTTGACGCAAGATAAAAGCACTAAAAATCGACAAAATTGCTTTAGAAAACGTCATCCCTCGTGAATAGGGATATGCCATAAGCCTCTAGCTCCTGGCCCGGCCCCTATAAAGTCATTGTCAGACCCGGCTCTGATCCGGTCCTTAATAAGATTTTGAAAGGATCGGGCCTTATAAGGGCCGGGTCTTAGAAGGGCCGGATTCGTTCAAAAAATATAGGCCCCTATTGACCCGGCCCTTTCAAGCCCCGACCCCTCCGGCCCTGATCCGGCCCTTTGCAACCCTTACCCACTCCAGCCCCTCAGACCCTTATCAACCCTTTCATAATTAAAAAAAAATAAAAAATGAGACCAAAACCCTTATTACCCGGCCCTGATCCGGCCCTCTGCAGCCCCAGGGGCCTGATAAGGGCCGGGCCTTAGAGGGACCGGACCTATTTCCTTAGAACAAAGCCCTTATTACCCGGCCCCTATTAAGCCCTCTTTAGACCCGGCCCTTATCCGGCCCTTTCGTAGGCCCTTCTAGGCCCGGCCCTTGTAAAGCCCGGCCCGGCCCGGCCCTTTAGACTTTCACTACTCGTGAACTATGCAATTTTGCCTTCGGTTTGTTCCTTTAAAGATACCTAATGTAAAAAACTTAGAGCATTTATAACGAAAATAAATTAATATAAAAGTAATGTTGTGTTTAAAAGATATATTTTCTTAAAAGAAACATGAATGTTTTGTTTAATTAAACAAAATTATTTGCAACACAGAAAAGTTCTAACAAAAATTAACAAATTTTCTAAGTATTGAAGCCATATATACAAACTGTGCTCAATAATTCAATGGGAATAAACTCAGAATTGTTATTTATATTACGCCTTGGCACATGAAATACATTTTATATATAGTGTACTTATGTAGTGTAGGTATAAGCTGTTGGATTGCAACCTCTCAGCTGTTACCAATGATCAGGACTTGGTAATAACCTGTTCCTGTTCCATCTACGGCTACAAACTTTTCAACAGTATTTGTCGACATACACTGCATCTTTCAATAATCCTTAAAAATTTAATTTTGTACTAGCAAGTTATATGGTCCCCTTCCTTTTGGTAGTGTGCTTTGTCACTGCCTGTTAGCTAAGAGCATTGAATCAATCACTACAACTCAGTTTATTAATATTAGAGTTAATGCAAACTAAATCTAGAAAAAAACAATATATCAGAAAAGAACAGCGAGCGAAAGAAAATGAGAGACAGCAAAAGAGAGGTTACAGACAAGAAATTCTACGCGAGGAGGTTGTCGTCGGCCTCACTCGCCTTCATCTCCTCCTCTCCTCTCCTTCCTCCTCTCTCCCCCTCTTATCTCTGCTCTTCTCTTTACTTTTCTCTTCCCCTCTCTTCTCTTTTGAATCTGGGTGAGTGACAAAACGACTGTAGAGATCTGGTACACAGTTGATTAAGTTGTTTTGTGCATTCAAGCGATCTGACAGAGGCACAAAGTTTATTGAGGCGATATGACAAAGCATGACTACAAAATTTATAAATAATAGCGGACGTTGGTCTAGTGTTGTTGCTGGAGCTATTAAAAATTCTTGTTGCTGCTATTAAAAGTTTTAGCAATTATGTCGGACTCAAGGTAAATGTCTTATTAAAGATATCTTTTATAGCGGACTATCAGAGGGTCCTCTATAAAAGAGGTGTTTTATAGCGGAGCTACATCATGGTCTGATGTTAAAGATGTCTTTTATATCGGACCTCCTTTTGGGTTCGCTATTAAAGAGTGTCTTTAATAGCGGCACTCTTTAATAGCGGCGCTTGAATTAGGTCTGGTTTGAAAGATAGCGAAAATAAATAAAAAATATGACAACTATTTGAATTGGAATTTCTTGTTCTTATATACGATTTTAATTTTTGAACAATTTTAATTTGAACTTCTTAACAAATTTTTAACAGTTGTATGAATTTGAATTTCATAATTATAAAAAGTTGAAAACTTCAAAACTTCTTAACAATTTAGTTTAATTCTTTAAAAGTAGTTTAATTCTTAAAACAAAAAGAATTAATTTATGTTTAATTCTCAAAACTTCAAAACTAATCAAACTAAAAAAGTTCAAAAAACTCAAAAGAATGAATAAATTAATTTAATTCTTAAAAAAATTAGGGAGATAGAGATTTAGAAAAAAAATATTGAATTGTATTTTTAGTTTGATCTTTTGTGTTTGTATATTGAGAGACTGAGAGATGAAGAGAAAATATATAAGAGATGGAGAGAATATATATAAGAGAGATTAATGAAATAAAGTGAAAGAGAGATGAATTTGTGAGATTTTTCGGAGTGCTTTTTGAGCGCTGGATCAGTTAGAATGAACGTTGCAGATTAGAACAAATATTAGCAATTCGTGGGACATATTTTACAGCGAACCCTTAAAGAGACCGCTTTTAAAGATTAACCTTTAAAAGCGAACTGTTCAAACCTCCGCTATTAAAGGTCAACCTTTAATAGTGACCCATCCAAAGGGTCCGCTAGGAATCCTTTAATAACGACATATGTAAGGAACCGGTTTAAAAATGGTTAGTTATAGCAAACTTGCT
>CAXKVX010001887.1:0-37417 GCA_964058865.1 Eleocharis quinqueflora | reverse complement strand
TACAGAAATGCACCAACATAGTGGATTGCAAACAATTAGTTCTGGTTTATATCATATTATCATAAGTTCATAACAACACCAAGTTGATATGTATGATGATTTTGATATTACCAAACGTGATAACACTAAACTTGACAACAATTGGACTTTAAGACCCGTTAAAATAAAAAAATAAAATGAAATTGTTATCTTTGTTATTTGAATTGAGCTCACTACAAGTAAATATTGTCTGATTTTGTGAACTTGCATATTTCTATTATCAATTTTATAATCGTAATAATCTACACACTTACAAAGAAGATGGTTCTGAATTACATTCAATTTTATACAGGCCAATCTGAAAAATATATATATATATATATATATATATATATGCAAGGTTGATATGTTAATCTCAATAATTTGTGACGTCACATATCACGTTCCCAGTATAATTGTGGGTTTAGTAACACATAATATTTAGACCATGCAGAGATTTTGTTTGATAAACAGCAACCACTTCTCTTCTTTTTACAAAAAGAAAAACAAACAGAAAGAAAATACTTGAAAAAGTGAAAAAAAAAAGATGAAACAAAAGATACTTGGTGAACCTTTTTCTGGCACAACATATATTGAAATCTCTCAACAGTAAAGGGGATGAGCCGATGGAGATAGTTATCTACTCCCCCTTTCCTGATCTACTCACTATCACTACTAATGGCTTGATTTTTCTAGTGGGTATATTGGTCCAAATATTTTCTTTGAGCCCCATTTGGGAGCCCTATAAGGTGACCCATTGGATCTATGTGTGTGTGGTGCTTGTGAAAAGCCCCTCATCCTTACTTCTAAGTCCTACAACTTTACTATAAAAGTTCTCTTGAATTGTATAATTGACGTTCAATCATTGAAATCTAATTCAGCAGTTCAGATTTTAGAGATGCATTCTGCATCTCTAAAAATAGATGCATAGAATACGAGTCCACTAGAAAACACCACAGCAGGAGCTACATAAACCCTTCTTCCGGAATATAAGTTGCAAACCCAATTGTATCCATTTTTCTATAAAAGAAAACAGATTCTTGTTTATCATGTTTCTTTGTGAATAGCGGCTAAACTAGCATATATCATGTCAAACGGTTCATAGTTAATTTGTATCCAGCTGATCTAAATAAAATAACCTCTCATATAGCTGCTTTTATAAAGCAAAAATCTGGTGGATTGAAAACTAAGTAACAATTTGATTATGAAAAAGGGACAAGAAAGATCACCTGCGATTCTGTTCTCTAAGCACCAGAAAGCAACTTCAGAAGTGTTTTTGGAATAGAATCACTGGTGGGTTTTAACTTTTAAGGCTTCCTTTTTCTTTTCTCATAATGATAACATGGAATATAAGGGCCCAATTTGTAAGGTTGTAGCTTTCAATCGCCCAAATTTTTGGAGTAGGTTGTCCTCTGAGGCTCTGACTAAGTGTGTGTGTGAGGAGACGGGGAGGTAGCGCAGTTGGCTAGGAGAAAAAAGTTTCAGGATTGTTCTACCCAAAGGTCGAGAGTTCGATTCCCCTCTCACGACTTCGCAGCTTCTGCGAAAGTTTCAAAAAAAAAAAAAAAAAAGTGTGTTTGTGAGAGAAAGAGAGGGAGAGAGAGAAGGGGAGTGCGTAGGGGCGTAATCAAAACATCGAGTTAGGAAGAGTCAATTTACAAGTGTAGTCTAATTTTAATGTTATAAGAATGTCAAAGTTCAATTCTAATCAAATTTCACAAATTTTTAGTAAAAATTTTCAAATTTAATTAAAATTTTAATTAAAAACTTACCATTTAATAAAATTTAATTAGAAATTTAAATAAGAAGCTTACATTTTTTGGACCAAAGGGGCGCCGGAGCCCACCCGACCCCACTGGTGGTTCCGCCACTCCAAGTGGGGATCTCTTTCCTAAGGAAATACTAGTAGGAAATAACAAATTAAGTGAGCATCTTATTTCATGGGTCCTCAATTCTCTGGCACTGCCAGTGTGATTGGCCTTTGATTTAGATATGGTATCCCAAATTTTTATAGTGGATTGTCCCTACAAGGACATATTAGCTCAGTACACAGACTAGCCTTGTACAATTAGGAATTATTAATCAGTTCTCATTCATGAAAATTCATTGATATGAGTTACGGAGTATCTATAAAACAGTACAAATATGCAAATTGATTTCTATACTTCATGCAAAATGTCAGTCCTCTTTAATATGACATCACATGTAGTTTGAGTATTGAAGATATCTACAATGACCCTACATTCTACCATATCTGCTAATTTTCTGAGATAAATTCATATATTGAACTGTAATGTATACTGTACCAGCACCATATCAGTACCAGTACGGGAGCAGTTTGGTATATGAAACATTGTTGAACTTATTCTGGATATTTTTTTTTCCTATATTAAGACAAACAATGGGGATCTCTTTTCTGAGACAAGCTAGTTCTAAAGATGCGACCTAGTGAAGAAACAAGATCTGACAGAGGTTGGTTTAATGCAAGATCTAAAATGTGATTTGATGCTATCAATAAAAAAAAGGCAGAGAGCTTTGTGGGATCAAACTTATGGAAAAAGCAGGTTAGTTATTAAACCAGCACCAGCAGTGATGGGGAAGTTTCAATTGTAGCCACTTTGCAATTGCAGATAGCTGAAAGATGAGACTATAGTGTCTCAAAACTAATCATATTTGATAAATGATTGAATTCACTAGATTGGTCCAAAGATAAAGGAAGATAAAACTGTTGTTGAATGGGCCAATGGCCCACAATTGATAGTAATGTATTTGCATTGATCATTGCTTGCCTGTAGGGCTGTCAACGCAACGCGTTTTTAACGTTTTGTGTTTTGTTCACGAAAGACGCAACGTAAAACGCAAGAGATTTTAGTTGTGTTCAGTATGCGAAACGTTTAACGCAAATTCTAGAATTTGGTAGACTTAAATGCAACGAAAATGCAACAGACTCGTTACGTTTTGTTTTAACTGTTTCTTACATCATGCTTATATAAAATTATAAAATCATGCTTTACTAAAAAATTTAAATTATACTAAAATTATATCATGCTTACGGGAGTACTCTTTGTCTGACTATCTCATATACTCCTGACTTTTGATTGTTGTATAGGATTTACAAGAAGTTTTTGTTTGTTTAATGTTATGATTTGTTGTGAATTTGCAATGGTATTTGTTTAATGTTATGCTTGAATAGTTGAATGGTTAAATATTGATGTGGTGAAAAACAATTAAATTTGATGTTATGTTTTGATTTGTTTTGATTGTATAGGCTTTACATGTAATCTTTCCTATTTTTCATGATTTTTTCATAAATTTTTTGGCTCTGTTGTCCACATACTTGACAGCTGTAAACGTTCAAAAAAATTGAACGTTTTTAATGTTTTGCTTGTCAATTTAAGCACAATGTTCAACACAAAAAATCTCACGTTTATTAAACGCAACGTAACACACAAAAGAAAATAATTACGCTCTTAAAACGCAACAGTCAACGCAAATTGGTATTTGCATTAATGTTTCATGCATTTGACATTGCTACTTGCTAAGATGCTCTACAACTTTGCAATGGGCTAGTGTAGAGTACAACTATGCAACCTTTGATCATATGGGATCTGTAGTTGATCCCAACTACACAGTATATTAAAGGATCAATGTACAAGATAAATATTGGATGATACTGATATAAGAGGTGGTGCCGTGTTCACTGACATTTACTATACTAATTCGATGGTATTTTTCTTTATAGTGAGCCGAACAAAATTAGTTGCTTTCATTACAGAAAGCAGTAAACAAAATATTTAAATGATAAAAACTGAGTAACAAAATGGTATAGTTGTTCAACCAATTCAATTTTGAAGCATTGATGTTGTTCATTATGAATTAGTTGATAAAACAATCAAAATTGTATATCCTGTTAGTTATCTGCTGTATTGTTTTAATTTTAGGAACTGCTAATTTCAATTCCCCTGATAGAAAAAATAGATTGCTCCATATGTACAGTGTAGTTTTAGAATAAAAACATTACATAGCTCTATCTAAATTCTAAGCTAAAAAAAGTACAAAGATGTGATCATGTGAGTCGATTCCATGGGCGGCCACTTCCATAGTTCCTGTACCGATCTCGGCCTCCTGGCAAGTGAAAACAAATTAAAGCATATTCAATAACTCAAAATATTACTGATACTTGGCCAAGGCAGATACAGCACTCAGCTACATCATTGTACCAATCAAAGACCAATTAGATTTTGCTGTTTCGTGCAATTAAGGATTTGGTTTGACTAAGATTCTCATTTGAGTTTCATGTTAATCCTTGATTTAAATGTGAAATTTAGCTAAAAGTTCCGAACAAATTACATATAATTTATGTCACACACAACAACGACAAAGCCTTTATTCCCAAATAAGTTGGGATAGGCTAGAAATGAAACCCAATCGAAGTAGTAAAAATAATCAATGTAAATAATGGTAATATAACAAATAGTATCATAATATCTGTAGTATAGTAAAGTGGTAGCAATAGCAACCCCACTCCCCCCCCCCCCCCCCTCAAAGTAGTCAACCTAATAATAGTAGTACTAATAACAATAGTAATAGTGGTAACAGTAATACTAATAATGGTAATAATTTATGTCACACGGTAAAAAGAAAAAATCACTTTAGGCTACACACAAGTTATGCTAGTATGTGCACAGCTAATTTATATATAACTAATATAAAGCTCAGATATTCCCGCTACTGTAGAAGCCACAGTAATTGCTACAGTAAAATCAGTTTAAATTTAGTTTTTTTGCTGCCGTGACATCACTATTCAACTTTTTCTGCCATGGAAAATTTGTTTCCTTCGCGCGGAGCACGAGCCTATACCTAGTCTTGGTCATTTCAGAATGAAACTAGAACAAACACACTAATACTGGAACCTGGCATCCATTCTGGCTAAAAGAAACAAACAGAATTCTCTGTTTCCCACTTCTCGCAAGAGCCTTCCGAGTAAAAGAAGGAAACTTTTTCAAGGGAAGAAAACAAGAATAAGAAAACTAACCTGAAGAGGGAGGGGCCCCACGGGCCATCCTGGCCAGGTCAGGGCTGACCTTCTGGCCAGCCTCTTCTAAAATCGCAACGAGCTCTTTTGCGAACCGAGCATTTGCAGCCGTAAAAAAGGCGTATGCAGTGCCTTTAGCACCAGCTCGGCCTGTCCGTCCAATTCGATGTACATAATCTTCCATGGAGCCAGGGAAATCATAGTTCACTACATACTTAACATCCTTCACGTCTATTGTGGAATCATGCAAGAGGAAAAGAAGTTTATAGTTTTTTATTGTCTTAAAATAAATTCAGAAAAAAATAACAAATATTGTTAAAAAAAGGAGCATGATATGCTCATAAACCGCAGGAGTTCACGATACAAGCACCATACTAGCGGGCATATGACACTTCATACCTAACTTAACCAGATTTTAGCTCAACAAAATGCACCCTGGTTGCACTGAGCCACAACTTAAGCCCGTGGAAATAAACTTACCAAACCCAAGGGAAGCAGACAAATATCAGAGACTCAAAATGAGGCCAATCCTGTGGCCAATACAATCCATAACAATGATTAGTCGATATTTACTGTGCTGTTTGTAGGTAGTCCTCTATCAAAACACAAGTAGCATTGTCTTTTTCAAGGCTTCTTTTATCATTTCCTGATGGGTAATCTAAAAAAGAACAGATGATGTCGTCTCAGATTCAATCCAACTTAACATTAAAACTATTTTTCTAACAAGAGACAGCTGTTCTTTCCAAAAAATACACAAAAATACAACAACAACAACAACAACAACAACAACAACAAAGCCTTTAATCCCAAACAAATTCGATAGGCTTCAAATGAAACCCAATCGAAGTGATGGAAAAATATAAATAATAATAATAATAATAATAATAATAATAGAAATAATAATAATTATGCTATAAATCCTAAGAGTCTAAACAATGTCCTACGTCTCTAATTGTGACGAAAAGTTGTACAACTCTACCATTATCAATGCCTTCAAGTCTCTTTTTACTGTTTCATTCCATGTCAATCTAGGTCGACCCTACGGCCCTACCTCTTTTTGTGCTTTTGACATAGCTCAAAACTCCACTACGTACCGATGCTTCATAAGGTCTTCGTTGCACATGCCTATACCATCTCAAGCGATGTTGGACAAACTTCTCTTCAATAGGTGCAACTCTGACCTTGTCACATATATCATTATTTCTAATGTGATCCCTTTTGTATGGCCACATATCCACCACATATACGCATCTTTGTCATGCTCATCTTCTGAATGTGTTGTACTTTAGTATCCTAGCATTTTGCATCATAAAACATTGCAGGTCTAATCATCGTCCTACAAAACTTGCCTTTCAGTTTTTGTAAACCTTTTTGTCACATAAGATACCAGATTTTTGTCGCCATTTTACATAAGATACCAGATTTTTGTCGCCATTTTACTCAATCTGTTTTTATTCTATGGCTGACATCTTCATCAATATCGCCATCACTCTGTAACATCGATCCCTAATATCAAAATGTATCCTTTCTAGGCACCACTTGCTCATCCAAACTAAAATCTCCATCTTCTGATCGAACGTCGCTGAAGTCGCACTTCATATACTCGGTTTATGTCCTACCAAGTCTAAAACATTTTGATTCTAAGGTTCGTCTCCACAACTCGAGTTTTTTTATCAATGCCTACCTTAACTTCATCAATCAGAACTATATCGTCAGCAAAGAACATGCATCAAGAAATATCTCATTGTATGTCTTTCGTGATCTCATCCATCACTAAGGTTTGTACATTGATGTAATCCTATCTTAATTAGAAAGTCACCGTTTTCGTCATCACATGCTCTGACACTAGTCACGACGTTATCGTGCATATCCTTTATCAGGGACACGTACTTTGTTGGAACTTCCTTCTTTTCAAGTACCCACCACATGACCTTCCTCGATAACTTGTCATACGCTTTCTCCAAGTCGATGAAAACCATGTGCAGATCCTTCTTTTGCTCTTTGTAACTCTCTGTAAGTTGTCTTGTCAAGAAAATGACCTCCACATTCGACATACCACGCATAAAACCAAATTAATTGTTCATAACACATGTTATCTTTCTTAATCGATACTCAATCACTCTCTTCCAGATCTTTATTGTATGACTCATAAACTTGATTCCTCGAAAATTAGTATAACTTTGAATATCTCCTTTATTGTTTAAGGTAGGTACTAAGATACTTCTCCTTCACTCATCGGGAATCTTGTTTGATAGAAAAATGTTGCTGAACAACTTGGTAAGCCATACTATTTCTACGTCTCCAAGGCTTCTCCAAACCACGATAGGGACGCTATCAGGCACGCCTCTAAGCATCTCTTCTAGATCTTTCCAAAACCGCTTCTTAACGTTCTCGTACAAACCACTTGTGGTGCATACCAACTAACGACGTTCAAAACTAAGTCTCCAACAACCAACTTAGACTAGAATAATTCGATCTCCTGTCTCCTAACGCCAACAACCAACTTAGACTAGAATAATTCGATCTCCTGTCTCCTAATCGCAGTATCCACTGACTCTCAGCTTTTCCGTTAAGGACCCTACATTCTAACTACCTAAATGAATTTTATTTTCCTTGGCTAGCTTCATTGCCCCTCGCGTCGAGTGAAGTTCGAAGGCCCTTGCTCATTTGACACCACATTCGGGCACCGATGTAGCGTGCCACCAAGGGATTGCCGACCCGATCCTTGCACATTTAGCACCATATCCGAGTTCTGATATGGTGTGTCGCTAAGAGGGTTACGCCCCAACGAAAATCTATTGAGTTTCATCTCCATGGAAATGGCTAGAATTTTCTATTGGCTCGTCAAGCCTATCATAATCATCCTCCTTTATCCGGGCTTGGCACGGGCTATATTGAAACAACAAAACAACAACTATCCTTCGGTAGCAACATCAGTGGCCATCATAAAGTACGTACCCAAAAATAATATGAAAAATCATGTATAAACTATAAAGTACATACCCAACCCTCTGGCAGCGACATCAGTAGCCATCATAATGGGGCTCTTGCCAGACTTGAACTCAGAAAGGACCCAGTCACGTTCGGCTTGGCTCTTGTCACCATGGATGCAGAGAGCGGGCCACCCGTCAGTCCTGAGTTGACGTGTGACCAGGTCACACCCCTTCTTTGTATCCAGAAATATTAATATTCTACTCCCGTCCATTATATCCTCCAACAAACTCACCAATCTGTAAAAACAAATAAAATTTGAAAATTCAAGGATAACTGTGCTTAATTTGCTTGGGGTTCTCTGTTGGAAAGTCTCTAAACAGTTGCCTTTCTGTATGCTTTCTAGGTACCTTCTTAAGAGGCCTAACTGATGAAATTGACAAAATAACAGTGCCCAAACATAGATCAACTAGTACTTTATCGTATGGTTAGCATCGTGGCAACACCAAATTGCAAATGCTCAGTCATTAATTATAGCCTCTCGGATATACAGTCATCGTGAATGAAAACATAAATTTTGCTCTTCACAGTGTAATAAATTGTGGCCCTACCTTTCTGTTTGGCCACAAAACTAAGCATGGTGGCAGTATTACTTGATGGGTTGTATAATAAGATGCTATTGTAACATACAAATTAGAAGACTAGTTGATCTTACTTGTTATATTTCTGACTCTCTGACAAGATCTCAACGATTTGGCGAATTGAATGATTAGCTTTTAAATCTTCTGAACCTATAATGACCTGTATATTTTCCCCAAGATGGATCCATGTCAGTAGGGAACAAAAAATGACAAATTGTATCTAGTCACGGCACAGCACGTGACCATGTTTCGTGAAGTGAGTTGGGTGTCGTGTGATGTGTCATCATTCAGCTAAAACCAACATGTCACGGCACATCATACCAAATGAGATGGTCACGTCACGTGAAACACGTGGAACATAATTTCATAAATAGATAATATTAACCTTCATTTTTATAAAATGTTAGAAATTTAAAAATATTGTAAAATCATTGAAAATAAGTTTAAAAACCATTAAATTGGTGTCATATCACGACACGTATACACGTCACGGCATAACGTGGCGTGTCTACAAATGCCATGTCCTATATGTGTTGTGCCATACGTCTCTTCCACCATTTTTGACATATCTCATGGCCATGTATTTTCATGGCACGTCACTTTTTTATTCCCTGCATCTCAGATGCAGCGGATGGAAATTGATCACCTGACTAGACAAGAAGTGTACCATGGATCAAGCATGCAAACCAGAATGACTTTTTAACTGGCTTTGGATACTGGAAACGAACATATCCATATTCTACAATACCAGAAAATATTGGGTAGCTGATGTAACAATGTAAAACAGATTTATTTTTTCATCTTGTACCTTGTATGCATTGTAGAGGAATGTCCTAGCGAGTTGTTCGACTTCCTTCGGCCAAGTAGCACTCCAATATAATGTCTGACGATCAGGGCGGATCTTCATGAAACAAAAAGAGGATAGCAAATCATACTTAATCCATCGTAAGAAGTAAGAAATTTGTTCAGAAGAAGAGAAAGGAAGTAGTGAATTAAACTGGTTGTTACCTGAGAAACAATTTTTCGGATTTGAGGCTCGAAGCCCATATCAAGCATTCGGTCAGCCTCGTCCAAAACAAGATAGGTAACACGCCTTAAGTTTGTGTGATTTGACTCCAACATATCGATCAACCTACCAGGGGTTGCTATTACGATTTCAACACCTACATAAATACCAAAAAAGGTTAATAAGTGATGCGACAAAATAATCGTACATAAGAAAGCTACTTATGTTTTTCAATGCTTTACCCTATGTAGACTGATTATATTAAAACTATTGCAGGCTACATACAAAGACCAAGGAGTCTCTGTAAGAACCTGTTCTTTTTTAAGGAAATTTTGTACGTGTAGTCTGTGCAAGACATATTATGTTATTAAGTTCCGTGCGCCTCACAAGCCAAAATCAGAAAATAAGTATGTTGGCATTGAGTGCCAAAACAGAAAGAATATTATAAAAACAATAAGCAGTATTATAAAATCAGGAGTACCTTTTTGGAGATCACGAACTTGAGGGCCCTTGGGAACACCACCATAAATGCACGTGCTCTTAATCTTAGAAGAAGAACCAAATTTTGCTGACTCTTGTTGTATCTGCACTGCAAGCTCACGTGTAGGTGCCAATACAAGTACTATTGGGCCGTCTCCAGGAGCTTAAACAAACATAGTTTTATTATAGTAACTTAGCATGTCTTCTAAAACAACAGAATACTGAAGCTCGGGTTGATTAGTCCATCAACAACCAAATTTTCTTTAAAGTTCATGGTATAGGTAAGCAGGTAACCTTAGGTTAAATCTGAAAATGACCACATCTTTAAATTCCATTGCAAACAAGCATTATAAGAGCTTTCTACAACAACAACAACAAAGCCTTAAGTCCCAAATAAGTTGCGGTAGCCTTAAGTCCCAAGCATTATTGGGTCTCATTTTCATGTGAATGGGTGAATTTTCATGCTGACTCGCCAAGCATATCACAACCTCCTTTTCCTGGCTTAGGACAGGCTATGTAAAAACTAAATATGCGGAGTTTTTTATAGGAGCTTTCTATTTTCTAAATTTTGTCTGGTTTACATGGAACATAATTGAACATGGCAAGCCTCGTAAACAATTCTTATACTACCTAAACAACCAGAACGAAAGCATATGTTCATGCCATTAACAAACTTAGTGCATATGTATAAAGCTGGTTTGACAAAACTACATTCTTTTTCCAATAAAGTTCTTGCTTTCCGTATTATCGAAAATGTACTTCATAGGACAAAATAGAAAATGACTTGCATAAAATTGGCTGAGCATTAACATGGACAATGGCAGGTAAAAGGTAAGCTATGGTCTTTCCAGAGCCTGTTTCAGCTATGCCGATTAGATCTCGGCCCTTCAATGCCATTGGCCACCCTTGTGATTGGATCGGAGTCGGCTCAACAAACCCAGCCCTTTCTATTTCTTGCATAACATAATCTGGCAAAAGGTATATTAGGTATAGTAAGTTAAAACAGTTTTTTTTACATATAGAGGCTCCCAAAACCCCCAACATTTATTACTAAATGCCTCTTAACGGGATGCGAACCTTTGTGCCCATAGAGGATTGAACCCATGACCATATTGAAGTCATCTAGTTAGCTAAAACTACACTACTAGGCCATTTGCAGATAAAACAGTTAAATAATGAAGTCACAGTTAATATAGTAAGCAATTCTTGGGTACAATTGAACACTACGAATTTCATGTATCAAACAAACATTATGTCTTTTGCATACAGGCGAATTGCTCTTTCGCATTTCCCACGAAATCAAAACAATGAAACAATGACTCATCTTTCATGTCCTACAATTGCAGAAGAATCCTCCAATCAAGCCAGAGAAAAATCAGGAAAAAAAACATAGTACACGTACCAGGGAATCCGATATCTTTGAACTCTCTAACTGGTCTGGGCACATCCTTTCCCTCAACAGTAATTTCACGCTTCCTCCTGTATGCCTCCACCTCCTGCTCTGTCATTGCTGCCACTGAGTCCGACTCCATGTAGAAATTCTTCTCAAATCTTGGCAAGCCATCAAGTTCAGCTGCCACTGTTGCCCTCTCCTCTCTCTTGCTAGAAGAATACATCTCTGCACTACTACTACCTAAGCCCCCATCACTGAACATAGCAGAGACAGTAACGAACAGTGTGAGAGAGAGAGAGTTTTTAATACAATTGCATCATATGTACATTTTTTTATCCATTGAGAATACTTGGTTTAATTTCCAAAATTTTATGTTTGCAAAAATACTACAAGAAAAAACCTCATCTTTAAAAATGATCTAGTATGATTGGAGCATCAATTTCTGATCAATTAGAGTATTCTCGGACAACACAAGGATTAAGAGGTTAGCCTACTACACATCTTAATTAACATATGTCAGGATCAGCTTCAGTCAGCTCACTGAAGTCGACTGTTGAAGCATTCAGCTCGAAGGAGGAGTGAGTTAGAGCTGGACCGGATCGAACTGGGCTGGGCCTGACTAAAGTGTTAATTAAATGGGAGAATACCGTTGCACATTCATCCGTTACTGAAGAATCCAACGGTTACTGTACATACACACAGAAATGGTGAGTCTGGTGGATATACGACTGGAGGCGAGTAATTGGAGGAGTTAGTTACGCTGGCAAGGCCGTTGCTGTCAGCTAGAGGAATCTTCCTCATTTTACTATTTTTAATTACTTATAATCTTAGAATAAAAATGTAAATTGCTTCTCTATATAAAGGATATTAGCTAAATATTTTTGGACTGTCATTGGATTCTGTCAAAAACACTTATTCTCATTCTATCTTTACTGCTTTGAGCTTGAGCTTGTAATTTCAGTTGAAATTCAATAAAATTCTTATTCATATCCCAATTATCCTTTGTTATTTTATCAATTTATTTCAATTTCAATTTGAAATAACCAAATCAAGGTTATTACAACATACAATAATTTACTAGATGCGCAAACCGGGGATTGTATCTGACCAGTGTTTACCAAAATCCTAGTCCTCAATCCTTGGTTGAGCTACTACTATCCCTCACTTTCTAGTTTCAAAATTACAAATTTGAACAACCATAATTTCTCCTCCAGTTTCATTAGGTCTGAAGTAGGGATTAATAAAAAAAAATGACACCTTCGTTCGTGGTAGGAGCTGGGGTCTAAAGTAAGGATTAATTAAATACAAAATAACACCTTCTATCGTAGCGGCTCATGGCTAGCGCCGAGTTTCAGCTCTTGTTTTCTTCTTCTTCTTCTTCTTCAAGCTAGAAAATTGTGCGCGGTACGAACGAAGACGAGCGAAAAAATGAGAACAGTTGGATTAGAACCGGAGAATTTTACAGGAGGAGAGGTTTTGCGCCAAAGGGATTTAGGTTTGAGGGAGGAAAGGGGATCAGTGTAGAACGGGTCCGAATCTGCTATTATTTCAGGGGAAAAGGAGGGTCCTATTATTTATAAATAATGTACCGTCAGATTAAAAACGGACGGACGGATCGCCACAGGTAGAATTTAGGGGACTTTTGATATTGATCTGATCCATTCATTATAAATTAACGGTTCAGATTAAAAAAAGAAAAAAGTAAGGGATCTCAATCTGTGTAGAATTCTACTTTGGCCCCAATTGCATATATAACCCTGCAAAGTTTTCAATATTTGTACGTTAGTAGAGATGAGGAGGTTTGATATTTTGGTAATCATTCTTTAGAAAAATGTAAAATTAGTGCTATGAGATAATTCTGTTGATTTTTTTTCCCAAGATTATTCTTTCTGTTGGTGGCAATGAAATAATGAATGCATATCTTGAGTAGCTGGGTTGACATATTATTGAAATAAATTTAAAAATGTGATAAAAGTTAGAACACAAGTTAACATAACATAGTTTGATAATGAGGAGATAATCACTAATTAGTTGTTGTACTAAGTATAAATTAAAAATTTATAACATTTTTAGAACACTTGAAACATAAAACTTTATATTTTGAATTAATTGATACCAAATTATTTTAAATTGTTATGAAACGATGAACTTTTTATTTTTTTTAACTTTCATCTTTCAATCTAAAAAAGTTCAATAAAAAATAAATTGGTCCTTTAATTTTTATTTGCATCAACTTGATCGTTCAAGTTTGAAAAAAGAATAAAATTAGTTTATAAACTCTCTTTAAAAGACTAAGTTAGTTTAATTTTTTTATTTTATCAATTTAATCCTTGAATTAAAAAGTTTTTAGTTAGTCCTTGTACTTTGAAAAAAGAAAATATAATTAGTTCTTGTATCTAACATGATACAAGAATTCTTGAAAGTCAACTAATCCAACCTAAACTCCAATTGAATCAATCAAGCCTATCACGTCCTGTTGCCACTCTATCACTATGATACAAATGAAAATTTAGGAATCAAATTTGTCATTTTTTTTAAATAATAAGAAATATATATGTGATGATCTCTATAGAGAAAATAAGCTAAGAATTGAAGATAATGAAATTAAATAAAATAATTGAATAGAGCAAAGACAAATTTGAATTTTAATAAGGCTTTTATTGAGTTTTCAAAGTTTCATTACAACTCAGAAAAATAAAAAGGATAAGAATTTGAGAAATTGATCATTAAACTTCAAATACTCCTTTTTCTCAGCCTAAGCGTTCTTATATAGTAGGACGATTACATTGATTAACTCATTAATTAAGTGATTCTATAGCAACATTCTCACCTTCTCTCCTCCATTTTTCAGCATAACGTCCTCTCTAGTTTAATGAAATGAGCCCATTGTCAATCTTCCTTAGCCGATTCTTCCTCAATCCTTTCTATCATTTCACTTATTTCATCATTTTCAACCTAGTGATATGTGGCATGGCCCATATTCTCAATTTTCTCTAAAACTTCAAATGGACCATAGAACTTGGACTTTAACTTCTGACATTCACCTTTCTTTTGCACACTCGTTTGTATGTATGGTTGAAGTTTCAAATAGATCTAATCTCATGCATTGAAGCTCTTCTCACTTCTCTTTTTATCTGTCTAATGCTTCATCCTTTCCTGAGATAAGTGTAGTTGTGTTTTAATCAATTTGGCAGCCTCATACCTTTCATTGAGCATATCATCCACTGCCTGATTCTTGCTTCTAGGAATTGAACCGAAAGACAACTGGGGTGGATGATATCCATATAATGCCTCAAATGGGGTCAACTTGATGGAGGTATGCAAATTTGTGTTATACCACCGTTCAGCAAAGATATCCATTTGGCTCAAGTTTTTGGTTGCTGAAATACCATACATCTCATATAAGTCTATGAATGGATTTAATCTTTCACTTTGGACATTTGTTTGGGATGGTATGTTGTGTTGTAATTCAATTTGACTCCCAATTTATCCATTAGCTCCTTCAAAAAATAAGTCGTTCAAATAGGATTCATATCAGTTATTATCTTGGTTGGGGTGTCATGTAGTTTGTACGCATTGTCTAAGTAGGCTTGAGCTACCTCCTTGGCAGCAAAAGAGTGGTTGAGAGTTATTAAATGACAATACTTGATAAATTTGTCAATGATGACCATTAAAACATCTTTTCCTTGGCTCTTAGGTAATCCAATCACAAAGTTCATTGTGACACTTTCTATGCATCCTCGGGTACAAGTATGGGATCCAACAATCCAGATAAAGTCACCCTCTCAAGTTTGTTCGTTTGGCGTACCTCACAAGAGCTAAAATGCTCCACAGTTGTAGTGCGCATCTTTGGCCAATAAAATAATCCTTGCATCCTTTTATAAGTATCAAGAATACCCAAGTGGCCTCCAAGACCGCTGTCATGCATGCTTTGAATCATATTCTCCCTCCAATCTGCATTAATACCCACATAGATATTCTTCTTCTTCCTAATTATGCCCAAATGGACATAAATGATAAATCTAGCCGGACTAGGTTTTGAATACTAATAGCAATTGATTAAGCAACCAAGAACTCAAATATAAATTTCACAATTTTCTCAAGCAATCAACTCAAGCAAGATATTTTATTATATTTCTAAGCAATTCAATTGAATATAAAATGAAATTGAGAGAGAAAGGCTTAGGAAGAAATAGAGTGATGAAGTTGTGAGATGTTGACGAGTTCGACTACGCATACTCTTCAGGTCCCTAGTCCCTGATCCCTCCCCTCCCTCGGTTTTGCGATAAGGAGCCTGATTCGCTCCACTAAATCAGTCTTTACAATGGTGAACCTCTCTTTCTTACACACCAAGACTGAGAAGAGAGACCAAATAAACACTCAAAGAAAGAAGGCAAACATAATAGAGAATAGACAATCTAGATGAACAAAATAATCTCTCACAAGCAGACACTGGGGTCTTGCCAATTAAACCCTTAAACCTCATTATATTGAGGGTTGATACACTAGGAGTAGTGTGAAGGGAAACAATGGCCTTTTTAGCCTCCTCAGGTTGGGCATTGACCTAAGTTGGCTCCTCCTCATTGTCCTCAGTTTCTAGGGAAAGGTCATCATCACAACCCATGAGCATTTGAATTCTAACCTTACACTGGTGCTTGGAAAATATTTTTCCCCATAAGGCTTTTAAACTGTAGTATGTTGTAAGCCTTTAGGATCTATACTTTTATCTTTATATGATAAAGTCCTAAAATACCCTTGAGAACTGGAAGGAGAAATTCTCTGAGAGGACTTCAACTTTTTTAATTGGGAATCAACAACCACCTTCATATGCATTGCATATTCGTAAACATCATCAATGCCCTTCAACTTTACAACTTTGACAAAAGGTTTAATCTCATATTTTAAGTCTCTTATAAAGTAATCAATAAAGTCATGTTTTGAAAATTGCCTATTTTCAAGTAAAATCCTAGATTTGACTATTTCAAAAGAGTCCATATACAATTCTACATCTCCAGTTTGGTGTAGTTCCTTTAACCCCTCTAGTGCATTTTTTGCATTGCACTTTTGGAACCTCCTTCTCACCAGTTGAGTTAATGCTTGCCAATCAGGAGGATCATTTTCAAGCAAATATTCCTCATACCACTCCTTGTCTTTTCTCTGAAGTGCAAGGTGGCCATTTGAGATCAAACTCCATCAGGGACCAGGTATAGGTCGAAATTGGATTGGCACTTCCTTAACCATCCAAGTGGATTGGTACCTAAGAAAACATGAAACTCAAATCGTGGTAAAGCAAATCTAGCTCTGTATGGGGATCAAGGACATTGGAAAAAATGGTGTCTTTAGTTTTTGTGGCTAGAGATGTGTAACCGAGGTGATAGATCCTCCTAGGCATCACTTACCACTCCCGTAGTATGGCCACGAAGGATAGAACCCCAGCGCACCTCCATTCGATTAAGTTCATCATCAAACTGCTAAGCCAAGGATTGAGTAATCTGGTCTTTACTCAGGCGTAATTGATCAACAATTGATCTGACAAAGAGATCATGTTTCTGAGCTTCATGTCGTTTGGCACACTCAGTTTCTTCATCGAATTCTTTCCTAACTCTTTCTCGTTCATCGTCGAATCGTCTGTCCAGATCAGATCGATTTTGAGCTAATTGAGCTCTGAGATCATCCAATGTTTTCTCCATTCGAGTTATGGGCATACAATATATAGTTTTTGGGTGGTGTTGAGATCGAAGGCTCTGATATCACTTGTGATGATCTCTAGAGAAAATAAGCTAAGAATTGAAGATAATGAAATGGAATAGAATAGTTGAATAGAGGCAAGACGCATTTGGATTTTAATAAGGCTTTTATTGAATTCTCAAAGTTTACTCATAAAAAATAGAAAGGATAAGAATTTGGAAAATTGATCATTAAACTTTGAATACCCCTTTCCTCATCCTAAATGTCTTTATATAGTGGAATGATTACATTGATTAACCTAGTAATTAAGTAAAAGTGAAAGTAAAGTAGAAGTAAAATAACCGAAGAAGATGTTTTGTTAGCTGAAGCAACGGTCTACATTATGATTCTAACAACATTCTCGTCTCTCCATCATTTTTCAGCAAAACGTCTTCTCCAATTTAATGCACCGGGCCCATCGTCAGTCTTTCTTAGTCGGTTCTTCCTCAGCCCATTCTATCATTTCACTTATTTCATCATTTCGGCCCAGTGATATGATCCGGCCCATTCTTCATTTATTTCCCTCCTCTCTCTTGTCCAACAACTATCTCCTCACACAGCTAAGATGCTAGCAATATATATGGCTGTCAAACGTCCAAAACGGCAGCGGAACAAGGTTGTTCCGTTTTCGTTCCATTTCGTTGACGGAACAAAAAAAGTCTTCCGTTTCCGTTTCGTTTCGCACGGAACAGTGATTTCCGCGAAAATTGCACTGAAATGTAACGAATTTCACTTCCGTTTATGTTCCACTGAGTTAAACGAAACAAAAATCTCTTCCATTTCCGTTCCGTTTTTTGGACGGAACGAAACGGAACGTTCGAAACAAAAGGATATTGACAGCCCTAGCAATATATATGCAATTTTTTAGGGTAATACCTCAGCACCTATGTTGTACGGGTGCGGATACGGATATCGTATTCGTAACTATGGGTGCGACGATACGACGATTTTAAATTATCTTAGATACGAATGCGGCTATACATATTTAATTTTAATTAAAAAATAATTTAATAAATTGAAAAATAATATATAAGTGAATACATATAATAAAAATTATTATTATATACAAGAGAGAATATGACACAATGATAATATGTCTTTTTATGGACAAATACAACCACCCCTCAAACATTGATTTTATGATAATTTCACACATCCAGTTGAAATTCTAAAGGCGTTGAATACATTTGGTCATTTAGAAAATTTGTAATTTTAGATGAAAATCAATCGGAGTGGTGAATTTATCACAAAAGTCAAAAGTTTAGTGAGGTATTGTCCATTTAAAAAGTTTGAAAAGGTGTTTGTCACGACATGAAAGTTTAGGAGAGTCTAGAGGCATTATCTCTTCGTTTTAAAAGTTAAAGAACTAATTTAATACAAATAACATTTTGGGATCTATCTGTTTACTTAAGTTTGGATATTAATTTAATTTTTGTAATTTAAAAACTGAATTGATGCAAAATAAAAATTTAAAACTATATTGATTTCTTCAAGTTTTTGAAAATGAACTGATAAAATTTTCTCTTTTGATAAAATAGGAGAACCTATGCCATATTGCGCACAGTTTTTTTTTTTTTTTTTTGCTTCTTCCTAAAAAAAGAATTTACATCCTCTCTATAGTAAAATATATAGAGAAGATCGGACGGATTTTTTCTCGAGCTCCGAATATAATTAATCTCAAAATAAACACAGAGAATATCCACCGTCCGATCCTCTTCATAGTAATTATTACTATAGACTACAGACCCTACAAAAAGAAGTACTTTTCATAAAGTACGTAACAAACCAATTCAAAAAATGATAAATGTTAAGGACCATTTTGCAAATTTCACCACAGAAATATCCATTCAATCTTTTTCAACACAATCTACTAATCCAGACTAGCTTAAACCCAGCCATTGCCAATTGCCATTTGCCATGGCCACCAGAGCGTACTCTTTCTTCCAAGTTCGCGCCTCGTGGGACACGTGTCCCACTCCAAAGCCACTTCGAGTCCCCTCCAAGCCCTCACCTAAACCTCCTCCTCCTCATGTCCCCAAGATTTCGCTCCCCGTGCCATCTCCAGCCCCATCCAGTACAGCTCTTCTAGAGAGAGACGCCAACCCTCTTTCCTCAAAATTCGGTAAGATAATTCTGCTAATCACATTTGTACTATTTGATGTTGTTGATTTCTGGACCAGTATCTGTTGTTCTTGAATTGTGAGCTAATTTTGAAGTTCAATTATATGGATTGATATCTGTTTTCGTAGTTAGGAATATTACTTCAATACGAGATTGAGATTGACGATATTATTTCTCGTTTCAACTTAAGTTCAATAAAGGTTTAAAGGCCAAATGTAACCATACACAAATATGAAAATAGCACTCACCAGACTCTTTCCATGGAGTTCATTATCAGTACAGCATATCTCAACAGTGGAGCTATATTCAAATTATTGGAATAATAGTAGCATGCTTAAGTAGATTAGCTGTATTTGTGCCAAGTCATGAGTCCTGACATCTATTTTTAGTGTTTTTGTTGTTGTATTTAATTTCTCTGTGGTGGACGAAGGACGATGTGAAAGTTGTACACTTTTTTTGAGCTATTCTTGCGATTTAGCAGGAAAAATAGAGGAGAAGTTCATGGGATATGAAAGATGGTGGCTTCCAGCTGCACCTAAAGTGAAAAAGCCGCGTTCAACATACAATGCAGTTTCATTGGCTTATCTTGGAGACTGTATCTATGAGGTTTTTACCACTTTTAATCTGTTCATGTTCATTGGGTTATTTTGAAGAATTGCAAATTATTTGTTCTAATTGTGAAAATCCCTCGAAATAAGGACTCATGAAGCTGTAGGAAAAACTGGCACAGGCCAAGTTTGTCCTCAGGGACAAAACCTATCCACTTCAGTACTGTTCTTTTATCTGTTGCATTAGTCTTTCCTTTTGAGGTCCATTTTTTCCAAAATGAACACGTCTCATGGAACTGCATTCGTCATTACTAAATGGTCAGGGTTTTTTTCCGAATAAATGTTGGTTTTGTTTTGAAAGAAATCCCACTGTTTATTTTGTTTTAATTTGTTAGCACTTTGGGTGTTTCATTGCTTAGTGGCCAATGCAAACACATAGTATTAGTTTCCATTGCACCAGTTACTTGGCTGCCACTGTTTGGTTTCTAGTCAAACTTTTTGATGGCACTGACGCTCAGCTTCTCATAAAACTGTTTTATGTTTTGATATGTATTTTATTCTTAATGTGTAGCTATATGCAAGGAGGCACTTCTTTCATCCACCACTAAGTATCAATGAGTTTAATGGAAGGGTTATGAAAGTAGTAAGATGCGAGTCCCAGGTAGGTCTTTGGCTCCACTGTAAGGATGCTTCTTACATTTATTTTTTTCTTAATTGAGCTTTAAATTTATGCACTACAAAGCTTAAGATTTTGTTTATATGCGTAAAACTTTCATGTGGACCGCTGAATAAAATAAGTTGTGTAAATTATATATGCTGCACAATGGTACGCCTCCAAACAAACTAGTAGCTGTCAATTATTTGCTCAATTAAGAATGCTTTTGGGTTTTTCAATGTATTTCAGGATATCTTACTGAAGAAACTTCTAAAGGAGGATTACCTAACAGAGGAAGAAAGGTATGCTAATTTTTTTAGTTATAAGTAATAAATTATTTAAAGGCCTCTTGTTTTCTAAATTCATTCTGATTTTTGTTGTTGAAGGGATGTGTTACGATGGGGTAAGAACATTATGACAAACAAAACAAAAACAAAAAAGAGAGCAGGTGCAGCTGTCTATAGCCGGGCTTCTTCACTTGAGACATTGGTTAGTTTTTAAACAGAATTGACCTTTGTAGTTGCTTGTAATTCATTGTTTCTGCGAAAAATTAATTAGTTCCTGTATTTTATACATCTAGAAGTCTAGTACTAGTTCAGTGAATGAATCCGCACCTCACCCTTCTCACCATCACACCTGCACATTCACATGCCCATTGCATGCGAGTGCATACACACAAAAAGATACACATGAAACTAAAATTAAGGGGGAAGAAAGAAGCTAACTGTATGATTAATTCCTATATGTTTGTTGGTTAGATTGGGTATTTATACTTGACGAATGTGGAGAGATTGGAAGAGATTATGTTTAGATTAGGTTTCTCTGTCGGCACTTCTTCCCAGAGTATCTCCGACGAACTTCGCTCAAGCTTCCAGTGAGTCTTCTCTTTCTGTGATCTCTTTTATCCCCTTGAAGTTTGTATTTTAGTATCCTATATATAAACATTCCTTCAAACTTACTTCTCAATGATACATAGAACTAAACAATTGTTCGTAAATTTTTACAGGACAAAGAACCAGCAACCCCTGGAGGTTTCTGCAACAGGTGTTGCATGAAATGAATGAACCAGGAGATATTGAAATGTCCTTGATTTTTCAAAAGGATCAGGACCCTTGGAAGAAAAACCCCTGACAAGTTATTACCACTTTTCAGATTCATAATCTCAATTTAGATCTCATATGCTAATGCTAGTATAGAGATTGAATGGGCTGCTTTCGGATTTAGGGTTTAATATTAGAGCTTTTGAAAGGAGCTCAATCAGTTGGGTGTTATCTAATGTAGTTTTTTTTTTTTTTTTGCGAGTGCAGAACTTTGTTCTAAGAAAACAGACATGATAATTGTTACATGTTCTTGATAATATTATGATTAAAGTTTAGAACTGTAGTATTAATCAATACGATTTCTTTGAGCCTTCAATGCTATTGTTCTTTTAACTTACTTTTTTCCCCAATCAACAACATTTAACAAAGATAAAATGTAGGATTTTTATTTTTTTTTCGAAAAATATCGAGAAAATCATAGCAATAATGTGGGTCTTACAGTCTTACTCTATCATTGACAAAAGAGAGTCAAATCTTACTTTTTTCTTGAAAATTTTTAAGTTACCGTTTCATTAATTATCAAATACTTTTTAACAACTGAAGTTATTAATATTATCAAATCATATTTTAATAACTGAAGTTATTAACTCGTTACATATTCGGAACCCATTATTAATTAGGCCACAAAAAGACGATAACTTCCCTCACTCTTCACTCTTCAGTGATCATTTCCCTTGCACGTATTGCCACTCGGTAAAAGGAGAGAATTTTCTGTGTCGTTGCAAAACAGTATTTTGAAATTGTCAAAATATCACTACAAATATATATTTATTAAAATGTCATTAAAATTCATCACGTATATTTATTAAAATATCATTAAAATTCATTGTACATTTTAATTATGTCATTATTACCTTTTTAAATTCGATTAAAAAGTCCTAAACTTTCTAAATGGTAACAAAACAAAGAATCCATATTCGGTGAAATAACGCGGAGTCTTGAAAGGGTCAGCAGACAACACTGTTACGTTGTAAATTCGTTAGTACTATAGCAAAAGCACTGTGCGATCAGTTTTGTCGCTGTAGCAGCAGTAAGAATGCAGTACTGCTGCTGCTGCTGCTGACCCGTTCCCGTTCGGGGATGTGAATTCCAAAACAGATCGAGTCGACTCTGTCGAGTAGGGTTTAGCAAGCCGGCCATGCGCCACCCCTTCGCCACCTGCCATGCCACCCCTCCTCCAGTGACTGGAAGCCTCGCACAGACAAGCCTCCGCCAGATTGTGCTTCGCTCGCCTCTGTGCGCCCATGCACCACCATCGTGTACTGAGTAAAACCCTAACCAGGCCTAATTCGTTGGTCATTCTCTCCTCTCCAAGCATGCATCGTCATTTCTCTAGTGGGATGCATGGAACAGATTTGCAATCGACGTCGTCCGGTGGGTCGTAGCCAGAAATTAAACTGCCTATTGTGGAGTGTCCATACTGCGGGATTTATGTGAAGAAGCTTGTAAGCAAGACGGATGCAAACCCTGAAAGAGTTTTCTACAAATGCGACAATTACCCAACTGTAAGTTTTTATAGGACATCAGTTAAAATTTGGGTAATTGAGACTAGATCATATTACAAGACAATTTGAACTATGTAATTTGGGTACAGTTAAAATTTGGAGTATAGCTTCCAGTATTTTTTTGGGACTAGATCATATATATTAGAAGACAATACCATATAAAAGTCAGATTTTAGGCGCATGTTAGGTAGAAAGGATATTCCTGCTGGCTTTTTGTATTTATCAATATCTTTTACCAGTACTGTTTCTTACTTTCATAGTTTTAGGCATCACTGAAGTTTGTATATTGCTGTATTTTTTTTATTTTCTTTTGTCAATCAAGTGGATGACTTTCCACAAAAGCTCATTTTTCTGCTTTACCTGTTATACTGGGCTAACTGAAGTTGAAGTATGTATTTGCACTCTTATTATCTTTCCTTTTGTTTCATTTTCTTCATTATTGTCTAGTTGTTCAAATTTACCAACTTTGCAAAAACAGTGAAACTGTTTTTGAAATTATTCTCAGGTAGGGCTGGCAGTTGTAGTTGTAGAAAGCGCTGTTAAAATTTGAATACTGCTAAAATTTGAATACAAGGTGGTACTTAGTAATTTAATATGTGATTTTTCAGCCATTGCAAAAGAAATCATGTAAGTGTTGTTTCTTTATGTGGGAGAAAAATTACGAGGCGTCCCTTGGTGACATCAACATCATGAGCATGCGAAGCAATGCAGGGTATGAGCTATTAGAAAATATGATTGTGGACCTCAAGAAAAGAGATTGGAGAATTGAAGAAAGACAACTCTCAGTTGATCGTCATGTTCGAAAATGAGATTGGAGAATTGAAGAAGACAACTCCGATATGATTGCCATGTTGAAAACGATAAAATTTCTCTTTGCAATAGATGTTGTCGTGATGATTAGCTGTTGAATTATAATTTACAGAATGGGTATTGTTGTAATGTTATTTAGATTTCGATTAGCTAATTCTATTTAAGTGAGACAATTTAGCTGATGCTTCAAATTGATTGGAGAATTAATGGTGATGTTTTATTTTGCTGATGTTAATTGGAGAATCAATTTAGTTGAAGTTTATTTTGCTGATGTTTCAAATTGACTTGTAAAATTATTTTGGTCTCAAATTACTTGGCCAATGGTCATGACTAGTTAGATCAAAGAAATGACCCCTAACGATTTATTATATTAATTTTGAGGCTTAATTAGAGCTCAATTATTGCTAGAGAAGTATAGTTTAATTATGCAACAAAGTATGAAAAACATGCATGCAAGTTTGTATTTGACATTTTAAGTACATTGAATACACTTCCGTCTAAATTATCTGTGTCAATTAAATCTTTTATCGTTGCCTATTCGAATCCTTGGATTTTCAGATTAAGTAACTTTGCAAGTTCTTTCTTAATGGCCAAATTATTTGTATCTCTTGCATTGTTGTCTTTTCGCATCAGGCTTTAGACATACATTGATTCTCTCCTTTATAGGCCTACCGAGAGGCCTTTTGATCATAAGCAGCTATATTTTAATTTCAAGATTAACTTTTTCTCATAGTGATTTGTGGTTCATTACTGAAATTTTACTTGAATAAACCACTTTGAACCTAGCAACTAAATAATATTTGTGTATGTAATCTTTCATATTTGGTTCAAAAAATAAGACAAAAGAAAAAGAAGAGTGTGAAACATGAAGTTAAATTTGAAATTCAAAAATAAAAAGAGTTTTGTCTTATGCGAAATACTTGATACAAGTATGAAGTAAGTGTTACGGATACCGAAATAATTTTTCTTAAAAAAATATATTTTTTTAATTAAATTTAAATATAAATAATGATATAATTAAAATACGTGATGAGTTTTAACCTCATTTTGATATATATGTATATTGGTGTGGCATTTTAATAATTTCACTATAGTGGCATTGGCGTGTAGAAAAATTTCCTAAAAAAACGCCTCCCCTCTATCTTCTTCTCCGTTCATGGGACAAACGATCAGCTCGCGGCAATGGCGACTGTGACCCTCTCACACTCTCTCCTGCCACTAATTTGTTTCTTCCTCTCCTTCTCCATCTTCATCCTCTTCCTTCTCTCTCTCCGTTTCAAAACCCACGAAGCGAGAAGAACTACCAACATTGAAAAGACCCCATCTTGTCAGACTAACCCACTCCTAACTTTGTCTACTGAAGAAGAACCTCCAAAGGAAGAGGATAAGAAGAGAAAGAAGAGAGGAAGGAAGAAGAAACAGGAACCCATTTCGTCAGAAAGCGGGGACGAGTCAAAAGAGACTAAATCGACGGCTCAAATTGGAGGTGCTGAGGCGGGGACAGTTTCTGGTACTGGTTCTGACAAACGCAGTGCTGGTACCAGTTATCCCTTGTTCCCATTTTCTTCTATCACAAGCTCACTTCAGAGAAGGATTAAATCGAAATACGATGAGATTCTCAGGTCAGCCAATCAATCGAGCACATTGACCATTGTTGAGGTTCTTCTCCCAATCTATTGCTCTCTGTTCCACTTGATTGGTATTGTGTGGCTACTATTCTAGTTATAAAAATGTGAATGCTGATTTTTTTATCCTACAGTATCAGGTCTTTATCCTCAAGGTTTTAACATAATTCGATTTTGCCACATGATAGTGAACTTCATTTTCTTTTTAAATTGCATTTATAATGGATTGTTCCGTCAATTATTAGCGAATGTACAATTACCTGCAAAGTTCAAATCTTTGGGGGGTTTTGAGGTCCATTTTTTGTATTTCTTTTCTTTTCTTTCCGTGTCTTATAGAACTTTTTTGTTATATTTAAGTATCTCCCAATCTATCAAATTAGTAAAATATGGAACAATTAAAAATGTGTGAAGCTTGAAACCGCCATTACCTGTTAGATATGTTTCCAATAAAATGGAGTAGCAATGATATTGACAAAGATAATTATAGTACTAGTCAAGTATAATATATTCTGTTTCAAATTTTCAGGTTAGCGAATTCATTGATTGCCTGGTTGAGGCAAGAAACGAACTACAACATAGGTACTATCTCCTTTTCTTTTTTTTCCCTCTGTAATGGCGTATTCAATGACATAAAGGGAAGCCGGTACACATAGCTCCCGCTTGCGCGGGGTCCGGGGAATGCCAAAGCTCCCCTTCCTAGAATTTTTATTTTATTAACTAATTACTTCCAATTTTGGATTGAAAATATGTGTGCTTATGTTTCAGGTCGGAACAGGTACAGCGTAGCTTCAAAATAAAGAAGGCTTTGTTGTCTACAGCAAATAAATCTTCCTTTGATCGCTTGTGTGATGAGGTCTGTGTTCGTCAATTTGTGAAATGTTCTAGATGGTTGATCAATATGCATTAGTGGTTTTAGTTTGGAGTCTGTACAATATAATGTGCTCTCTCCCTCAATTTGTCGATGGAACTCGATTCAATTAGCAAGTGCAGTCGGGCCTATATTAAACTGATTTTTTTGTTAACCACAATTTGTGTAAATTGTTAACCACAATAAATCCCACCTGAAAACCCTGTTGGCCCCAAAAAGTATAGGCTGCTTCCTTGACTGAGTGTGACTGTTTTCTGGCTTTAATCAGACATGAATTTGAACAATGCTATGTTTTGGTTCCTGAAGAATCTCTAAAGTTCAATTAATGGTCTTTTATTGGGCCACTATTTTGGGGTCTTAAAAAAAATTGATCATACTTTGTGAGCCTAATTAATTGAACCTCTAATCATTTGTTCGGTGAGTAATTCAAAACTTGCTCGTCACTTTCGACTTTTTTTTAAATAATCCTCAAATTCAACACAACTGAACACTCGAATCAAATGTGTGGAGGAAAAAGAAACTGCAGTTGTGGACATACTAAAGGGATTCTAGTGCTGGTATTGAGGTGGCTTTACTAGGTAGATTTGAGTTGAAAAGGGACCAGCTGTTTGAGATTTGCGGGGATTATGAGAAAGTAGACCTTAATAACCTGTAAAATTTTGCTGACATCTGAACAATGCAAATCCCCCCATAAAAATTGGATGCATACCTCTCTGGCATACCTTTTCTTATTTGCCTTCTGTGAGAGCTTATTTATATACACTGAAAAAATGAAGTTTAGGATTTTTTTAGGTGAGGTGTTAATTGAACCTAATATCATTGTACAAGGGTTATTTTGAGACTTTCCCTTTGATTGTATTTCAAAATTGAGCTTATTCAGTTGGAGGCCTTACTGGACAGGTAAGCCTGTATGGCAGAACACAAAGCATGTGCAAATGAGAAAAATTGTGCATGCGAGTGATTTGTGAACCATGGCCCTTCTCTAGGAATTTTTACATTTAGTGGTTCTGTGATTGTTCCTACCTGGGGTCTTGACACAGTTTGTTTGGAAAATAATCGCCTTTTGAAAAAATCTAAACCCACACAAATTAGTGATTTCTGATTATTATCCTCTTGATCCAATGGTTGCGGTGGCAACTTTATGCAGTAAGTAAGCCTTGAGGGATTTGCATTTACCGAATGAATCTATTTTATTGAGATTTGAGATTAGCTTGGCTAATTGAATAGAGGGATTTACCTTTGGTGATTGCTTGGTATTGTTTCCCAAGTTTCCGATGTATTTCAGGTGTACAAGTTGGAAAAGGAACACAAGAGATTAGAGGCAGATGCTGCTGTTTACAATCTTCTTCAAGAGCAGCTCAAATTATCCCCAGCTTATAAAACAGTATAACCTTCTTCCTTCCCTTGCCTTGTTTAGTGTTCTGATTATCATGGATTTGAATCCCAACACCACCCCCCCCAAACGCACACACACACAGTCACCTTAATACCTTATCTTGGTTGAGTTGGAATTCATGACAGAACAAACAGATGTTAAGTTGCTTGGATGTCTGTCTTGTGGCATGTGGATTTATATTTTGTACTTTATTCTGCTACAGTTGCTTGACCTTGGTGCTAAGATGGAAAAAAAAGCCCAGAAAGAACAAATGACTGATATCCCTGAAATCTCTTTTGAAGAGTTACTTGCTCAAGAAAAGAAGGATTCCTTTTGGTATGTTTTCATAATTCTATTTAATATGTCTGACAGATAAATAAACAAAAGCTTTTTTTTAAGTTGGCAATAGTAATAGCGACATGAGTGAAAAGACTCTTTTTGTTGCTTCGCATACCAATCCGATAATTGAGATATTTGAGGGTCTTCAGTTCAGTCATATCGAGTTGCATAGGCCTTATTGCATGCAATAGCATGTAAATTTGTAAAAATCTTCATTTGTTGGTCAGTTACCAAAATGTGAAAATTATCTCACTTCATTATCTTTTTTTTCAGGCAAAAAAATAGGAAAATAAGATAATTTGCAAAATAACACAGGGGAATAGCATCCTGGCTTCAGCCTGAGGATTTTTTTCTACTCTGACAGAACTTCGTGTCTTACATGTAACATGTTTGCCAAGCTAGACTTTGTTTTTGTTGTTGTTCTTTGATGTGTAAACTTTTCTTCTAGTGAATGCTAATTGGTTAGTGAACTCATGCTTCTGTAAAATGAGATTTTGAGGCTAAAATCTGATAAATTTAACACGGGAAGCCATCTACGTGGACAATGTACGTGGCTATTATTGAGATTAGAACTATCTTTCAGATTAAAAAGCAATTGCCTTCTCTGATTTTGAATAGAATATTGAGGGTATAATGCCAGAATTCCTTGATGTATGATACTAAAAATTATTCGCTACCAAGCAAAGAAATAAAAGATTCTTTAGTGGACTCCACAAAAGCAAAAAATATCCCTAATTTAATATTGGCTGTACAAGAAGAAAACTTTAGCAGCACTCCAACAGTAACTTGATAACTTCGTCGATCAGACTAAAAAGTAAAATATAAATTTTAAATTAAGAATTATAATTTATGTTTTATATTTTTAGTGAAAGTATGAGAGCACATCTCTATATGTTTTGACTGTATAAAAAGATTCTTTTATGGACTTAAAAAATCTCAGATTAAACTTGTAAGGCAATTTGAACTGATCTTGAACCTTGGGCACTATTCGTTTTCAACCCAAAGTGTTGGAAATAAATTATTCACTTGATTTTTTTTTAAAAAAAATAGTAGCCTCAAGCTGAGATTTCCTGTTTTCATTAACAAGAAAGCACAACAAAGTATTATATACAGTAGCACAGTATAAGAGATCTATACTGTTTTAAAACATAAAAGAAACAAACTTGAAGCAAACTTGTTGACCTAACCATTACTACTAACTGACAGCCTCAAAATAACCTGCAGCCCTATCTCTGCTAAACATTCAAAGGAATAACTAGTAATCCTCTGACTTGTAAAATATTATCTATTGCTTATTTACTTATCCAAACAACTTTAACTACTTCAAAAAAAAAAAAAACACACACACACACACACAGACAAATGCCACAACTTTCTGCAAAGAGCACACTCATTTTTTCATTTGCCTTTGCTTAAATTTGCTTTATCTTCCATTCAATCGCCAAACAAATCCTCATCACTAACATCTCATGATTCTTCTTACAGCATCACCGGATCCATGCATCCTAGTTGGAGTTTCACACATATTAACCTGCATAGTGTCAGAATGGAAGAAAGGTGCACTCTAGGCTGAGTACCTGTTCAGTGATTGAATTAATTCAATACTAGCCAAATAATTGCATTTATAGCTTTAGTTTAAGTGTTATTAAATATTCTGTTATTTCATACAGTCCATATAATCCACACAAATACAGCTAGTAGTGTTCCTCAATGAATCACATTAATACTATCAAACTCAAGTATGCTTAACCAAATATCTTCTAGTGATATTAAATCTAATGGTGTATTGTTAAGACAATATGCATTTATATTACTCCAAAATGTTTCAATTAATGGGGCAATTTATAAATAGATGATTAATTATTTCTAGTTCTCAACAAAAAACACATTGAGTTGAACATGTCCAACCTCTATGTACCAGATTATGTTAATATATTATTAATTAAAGTCATCCATAACAAGAATTTATTTTTAAGTGGGATTTTTAAAACCCAAGTTGTTTTGTTTAAATTTAGTTGTATACCTCCAAAGTTCAGAAAGTTGTGCATTGAATGTACTGTATTGTATAATTTCCTGAATTTTCACATTGGCAGATGGCAGAAGAATCTGGATTTGTTGAAAAATTATGAGATTCTAATAAAGTTATAATTGCATCCTTCTGTATCCTCATGTCTGTACTTACTCTTGTTGGATTTTGTTGGATTTAGAGACGTCTAATTACAACAATTAAGTTGGACATACGTGCATTATGATTATGATATCAAATACTGTCGCAAAATTACATTTATGTAATGATTAAAATATGCCAAACAATGTGATTAATTAAGTCATGGCATTATACGTATTTCAATAAGAATTTGGATACGAATACATATAGAATAATGTTAATCAATTATAATTGTTAATAGACCGATTATAATTGATTAAAATAATAGCAGTGATAAATTTAGGCTAAATAAGGAAAGTGAAATTTGGCCCAATAAACAAAGTCCAATGGCTGTTGTTAATTATGGTTTTTAAAGAATTATTTCCATAATTAAAGGATTTTCCAAAATAGTTTACCACGTTTTCTGAAAGCTGCTGCGCAATGTTTCTTATTTGGCCCATATATCTCTAATACGACATCCATTTTTAGTGTTCTATATCTTTCTTGAAAGGTAAAAGAAAACTCTAGAACTTTGTATCTCTAGAAGAAAACCAAATTAGAAATATGTCAGGGTCAAAAACGTGGTAGAACATGGTGCTTAATTTAGAATACCATGTTCTGAAAACTACTGCACATGTTTCGTATTTTGACCATAACGTCCTCATACAATGTTTGTTTTGGGCATACTATATATGGGTAAAAAGATAAAAGAAAGATCTATAACTTTCATTTATAGAGCATAATCTAATTCAAATTAGATTGTGGTAAAAAAACGCGGTAGAACATGGGGTTAAGTTTTGGAAATAGATTTCTTATTTTTTGTTCTAAAGTTTACCCTAGGATTAGGGGTTGCATTGCTATAAAAGGGCTAAGTCTCCATAGCCTTGAACTGATCATCTCCAACGTCTTGCTCCATAAAAGACTAGATATTCTATTTTCAATTCGTAAGATAGAAACAAGTAAGAGAGAGTTCAAGAGCTTTGGAAGGACTCGCTAGCCAAGTAATTTGTAAGTTGAGCGTGCGAGCAAGTCAATCAAACCATCTTCATCAATTCCATTGATATTGCTTGAGAGGCAATAGACAGAAGGCCGTAAAGATGGAAAGTAAGTAATTTCCGCTGTGCTTATTTAATTCTTACATAAGATCTAGGTTAAGGTTTTAAATAAATTAGAAAAACCTGACCACCGGGCACAACAACTCTCTCGTTAAATGTTCTTTAATATTACCTTTATTCCATGCTCGAGCTACAGTATTGTTAGTTGTTCTTGCTTTTTGGTACACAAAGAGGAAATTGTAGTTTTAAAGGACAATTAGTATTTCATGTATCATCCCATAAGTTTGGGTTTTCTCCTAATTCAATTACCCTTTTACATCATATCTGCAAAAAGTTATATAATGAACTTACATCCCTAAAAAAAAAGGTGATATTTGTGAACTGCAACTAAATTTGTTGTATTTTTGAATTATCTATTTTCATAAACCTTGATGCTCATTAAAAATGAATAGACATCACCACTTACATATAATAACATAGTTTTTTTTATTGATATATATATAATAGCATAGTTAACTTGCTGCAAGTTGATTACTCCTCATCCTTCGTTTTCCTTACTTGTGCAGACCGTTGACCATTTTACCAGAAAAGATTTTTTTTTTGAAGGGTGATCAACTCCTGTCTAAAGAAATCTTCTTCTTATAGTGTATATCTTTTTTATTATCCATTTTGATACTTTATACATTAACATGTAATAAGTAGGAATAATTTCAAACTGAGTTAAATAAAACTAATCTACCGCCAATAGAAAACATTTTTCCTTTCCATATTGATAATTTTTCGATATTTTATCAATTAGAAGTTGCCAAATTTACAGTTAAGTGTAGATGCATAGTAAATATTCATATGGTTGTCTATATTGAGAGTGTAGAACCCTATAGGAGGGTAGATAAGGTCAATTAAAATTTAGGATTCTTTTTGCAAATTTGCATAATTCATTCCTAATTGCAATTTCTAGATGAACCAATACAATCAATCCAAACAATTCGATTTGTATACTTCTCAAGTAAGAATTACTAATAATTGATTTGAGAACTTTAAATACCGGTTTGCTTAATTAAATTATAGTTGCGGAAACATAATTAATTTAAAGCAATTCAATTAATTTATTAACCAATTAATTTAAATCAATTAAAGTAAAGAAAATGATTAAGAAATTGCAAACAAAACAAGCACACGTGACACTGAGATTTTAACAGAGTTCGGATATTGACGATCCTACTCTTAGGGAATCCCGACCCCCGAAAGCGATAGTAGGGTCGAGCCGATGCACTAACACCAAATGTCAATTACAAGGTTAAACTTAGCCTCTTTACACACAAAGGTAGAGAGCCAAGCCAAATAACAAAAATCGTAGAAGAGAATAACTAATAGATCTAATATCTCAAGTCTCACAAATATTTTGAATAATTTTAGATAAAAAAATTGAATTTTGACAAGGATTTAGCTATGTTTTACTAAGCTCAATAACGTAGGCTGAAAGGAATTGATTTTAGACAATTTAGAACAGGTCAAGAAGAATGATGAAGAGTTGCCTTTTATATTGAACTGAAAAATCTAGAATTTTCGCTTTTTATCATTAAAACATTATATAACGTTGTATATTGTTATACAATATTGTAGAGAAGAAGGCTCAGCAGGCTTGTCAAAAAAATTGAAATTTGACGTTTATTTTGTATAACGTTATATAACATTTTACAACGTTTCAGGGAATTTTTCTTACTAGCCTATTCTTCCATAAGTAAATCACAACGTTGTATAACCATGCACAATGTTATACAATTGTTGTAGCTTCAGAAATGTCAATTTTGTTGTTTTAACTCGATTTCGTTGATTTATAATATTTTACACATCAAATAAGACCATCTAATTAAGTTCTTGACTTCATGACTTCATGACTTCATGTCTTGATGCTATTATGCTTCATCTTTGCATTTTCTTTTTCTTTTTTCTAATTTCAAATTTAATAAAAAAACTCATAAGCAAATTGTTAGATTCATTGTTTTGGTTTTGCAAATCGACAAATTCGAGACATTGCCTAGTACAACATAGAGGTATTAGCTTAGTTTTATTATAATTAACATGTAAACCTGAGATCTTCTCAAAACATGTTAGTGTTATGATGAGTTTATCTAACATTTCCTTATATGTCTTTAAGAATATAAGAGTATCATTTGCATATTGGAGATGCATAACCTTAGACCCGTCATTTAATGTAGGACCCAAACCTTCAAAGTTATTGTTTTCAATCTCTTTAGTTAAGATTCTATTTAAGCCTTGTACAACTAAGAAAAATAAATAAGAGGACAAGGGATCACTTTGCCTTACTCTTTTTTTTTGCATTCAAAGCATGATCCAATTTGTCCATTCATTAGAACAACATTGTGACCTTTGATTAAAATAGTTATTCTTTTCATTCTATTCATTTCTGATGAAAACCACTTTGTTCAAGAGTGTCAAATATATATTGCCAACTAATATCATCGAATGTTTTTTGATATTAATCTAATTTTAATAGTAAACCTTGCTCTTTATAATCTAATTTTTTATAAGTGAATGCTTAATAGACAATTTAATTATCTTCGTATTTGGTCTTCATAGAGCTTATAAAATCATTCAGTAGAGAATAGCAATCCAAAATTGATGGAGGTTTTATAGAGAAACACAAACAATGATAGAACAATAAGTAAGAAAAATCAATAATTTATAATATGCTCTAATAGTAATAGTGACTTGTCTTGAATATCTACATTCAAATTCCAACATTATAAATTTATTTTAAAATTTTAGGTTCTGAAAATATATCGTTGACATAAGAGATAAAAAAAACAAAATATATAACTCCCAAAGGGTGTATTCATTTCAATGCAAAACATGATTCAGTTAGAAAATTCTACAACTGGAGAGCTTGTGCTCATATACTTTTGACTTAAGAGATACAAATTAACAATTAAAAAAGAATTGAAGAAGGTCTGAAGTTCTCTTTCGAAGCGGAAAAAAAAGAGCGACTCTCCAGCGACAAAACCAAACCCTAACCCTAGGTGGGGAGGTCGGCGACGCCGATCTCCCCCACCTCCCTCCCTTACCCTCCTCTTTGTTTCCCCAACACTCTCCTCTCTTCGGATATTGTACGAGTTACTCTGCCCCGGACATCGGTTTTCACAAGGATGAGAAGGCCAAGGTCGAGCTCCATCGTTGCTGATTTACGAGTTTGAACTGACTCGTGGAAAGAGGTTTGACGGCAAATCTCACATTGGATTAAAGTAGAGCACTGGCTACTCTGTTCTCTGCTTGATGGTGGAATCAGCGACCACGACGAAAACAACGGTTCAAGGGTGTCCGCTGACCCCAACACTCCTTTTTTTCCCAAAGCTCGATGGTGGAACACCCAATGGCCCCAGCGACCACGGTCGAAACAACGGTTCATTAACTCGAGGTTAGTGATTCAACAACAACCTTCCTCTGGTTGCTTGTGGAATTGCACTACTACAAGTTACAAGCACAATGAAAGGGAATGCCAACGGTTGCGATTGATGCAACAGTCCGAGGAAATGGGTTGAAAACCCTCGTTGGTAAATACAAGCCCACAAACACTGCAGTTCTCATTCCGTGAGGATACTCCGGCACATAATGAAAGTCGGATTTGCAGATCTACTCGCAGCGGTGCTTGTAGATAATGGCTACGTTCTCTGACTCGAGTCGAATCCCCTATAACCATTCTCGAGAAGATATTGAAACCAATTTACCAGTACTGATTTCTATTCGGTACTGGAGGACAAAAGGTACCGATTGTTCTGTTCTAATAAAAGAACTATGGGTTCATACTGGATCAACCAACAGTGGAAATCCCAGACAATCGAGCTTATTGGACACATGTTCCTTCTGGGCGAAAATAGGTACAAGTAAGGTGGTACCTTGTATTGGTTTTCTAGGATTGCAATTGGTATAGAAAGGAGGGGATAATTGCCTCATCAAGGAGGTTCAAGGGTGGTTTCAGAGAGGGAACCATATCTCAGTTGTACCGATTGTTGCTTGGGGTCCTTGATCATAGTTAGCTAACCATATGTAAATTTTGTTTGGATTTGTTTCTTCCATTGATTCTACAATTCGTTACGAATATTCACATCAATCAAAACAATACAATAATTAAATTCTTACCATATCTCAGTTGATAATGCAGAAAAATCATGAAGCTAGAACAAAGAAAAGGAAGGTGCATGACTCACATCTTTTATTTCACCTAAATTTGTTGCACAATTCAAACCATAATGTGAGATGTGTCTATTCTTTTGTCGATTGAAATGAAATGGAATGATCCTACTTATATATAATATATATGAAGTTAGTGGTTTTTCTAGAAATCACTTATAAATGGCGATGGTTTTTTATTAAATCAATCCATGGTTTCTTTAATTTATATATATATATATATATATATATATATATGGTTTTGTTTAAGCATTCCATGATTTAATAATGTTAAAAAAAGGAGCCCATTGTTTTTAAAATCTACCCATGATTTTGCTTAAAAGCATTCCTTGATTTTGTTAAAAAACAACTCATGGTTTTGTTTTATCTTCTCATTGGCACAAGGTTTTGCTAGATGAGTGGTATGGCCAAAACTAACATTTATCATTTATTAAAAACATGAACAAAAAAATATGAATAAAAAATATTTTTTGGGGAAAAAATTTGATTCGATATTGGAACGAACTCATGATTACCAAAATCAAAATGTCATTAAATTTAGCCTTGATGTAGTTTGTAGAAATAATTCAAAATCATTTTATGTGAGAATAATAATCCACATACCAAGCTTCTTTACAAAAGGAAAATCGAACTATAAATGAACACTAAATTAAAGAAATCATTACTTCTAATATAGGTGATACTTTTATCCAACTAAATCCCATAGAAATCAAGAAAAATAAAGGACCAAAAAAACCTACAAAGTCCATCAAAATTTGATTTGTTTATCTTGAAGTGGCCTAACCCTAACTTTTTGGGCTCCGAATCTGCTGTTTGTTTCTTTGACGAGCAGAATGCTGCTTGTATAAATCAAAAGTACATTTTGATTTAAAAAAATGTGAATCTTATTTTCACCGTCAAATTTAGACGAATAGAAACCTGCTCGTATTTTTTGCGAACACCGGATCTCATTCCAACTTTTTGAGAGCCCCTCCACACCCAAGTCAAAGAACCAAAACTTGTAAGTTGTAACTCAAGATGGTGGGACTGGTAGAACCATGGACAAATTTTAAGATGGCTTTTAGAAAACAACACAATGAAATTATCATTTTTTTTTTATAAATCCATCCAACAAAGTAAATTAAACCATGGACATTTTATAAAGTACCTACTGTTTAAATTTTTTAAAGGTTTCATAAATCGCCATTTGGGAAAAAAAGACCACGGGTTTATTAATATAATTATACTTGCTAAAGCAAGTCTATGGATAATACTTTAAAGTGGTTCAGAGAAAATTATTAAAAGAACCCACTACAATTTGTTATGAAACCACCAAGTTTGCAAAACCTTGGGCAAACTGAAAATTTTAAAAAAAATCTAAAGTTCAATGTTTCAATTTTATTTCTTTTTTTTAATATATATTTAAGTTTACATAGTTAGATAAGCCATTCTGAGACTGCCCTCAGACCGCAACTTTTGATTGGGAAGAACAAGCTCCCCTTCAAAACCTAACATCTGAAAGTACGATCGCGTGCAAAGATAACTGGAGTGGAAGGACCTCGATCTTCGGGGAGCTGTCTCACGAGGCGATTCAGAAGAGAAAAAAATCCTAACCCTAACCCTAGGTGGGGAGGTCGGTGGCAGCGCCGATCTCCCCCGCCTCCCCCTCCCTTCCCCTCTTTGTCTCCCTCATACTCTCCTCTTTCTCTCTTCTCCCTCAGTTCATCGGAATCGGCCGCGGCCAATGGATACCACTCGGACGGAAAGTCGAAAAGTCGCGCAGCCACCAGGTCGCAGATCCCGCGCTGCCGCCTCGTCGGATGCTCGCGTTGCCAAGTCACAGGTCCCGCG